>JAPYZO010001167.1:0-24638 GCA_030522905.1 Torymus flavipes | reverse complement strand
GTCTTATTGCAACTGCATCAGTACCATTTCTCGGTAAAGAAAAAAAACATTCGAAATGTTCACCAAAGCTTTGATTCTTGTGCTCCTGGGCAGCACCCTCATTCTGGTAAGATATTTACTTTTAATTGATACATTTGTACAGTTTTTGCATTTATATATAAAACATGAATTTTTTTACCATTCTCCGAGTAATTTTTTCCTATTTTAGGCTCATCCACGAGCAGAAAATGTTGCCGTCGAAGCTCCGAAGGCGGTATGAATTTTTTATATTGAAATTGACTTAGACTTTGACTGAGTGACACACTAACATTATTATATTAAGAAAATGCACAATAATTTTATCATATTTTTTTCTATATTGTACAATAGCAGATTCTGAAACTATTGAAAAAGACTTCGTGGTTGTTTTTTTTAAATACTTAATCATTATTCTTAAAAAATATTTTAAACGTCTTTATTTTAAAAATAAATCATTTAGTCAGGGAGTTTTTCATAGAGTTAAAGAAGAGAATTAGAAAAATAAGTATTTGGTTACGTTTTTGCAGGTTCGCAGTTGTTTTTTCGTTTAAAATGATGTTTGTTTAAAATCGAACAAAGAAATGAAATTCTAAATAAAGGAAATCTATAAGTAGAGTTAAATAGTGTTTTTGTTAAAGTTTTTGTACGAAATTTTTTGTGTAATTTGATGATAATAACATTTTTCGAATAGAGTCTCTTTTTAGTAATTTTTACACAAAATTACAATTGCATCAAGTATTTCTTAATAGTTAAAAGAGTAATGCGGGACCCTCTTATTATCCATGATTTTAGAGATCCGGTTTTTCACATTCAATTTCGAATTTCAAGAAAAAATCTCTTTGCCACCTTTAAGTTCTTTACTAAATCTGTAGTGCGTCAAAAAAATATTTTCGAAATATTCGAAACTGGTTGAAAAAATGGGTCTTTGCAATCGTTGGTAACGGGTGAGTGTAGCATCTCCGTAAAAATATCTTTTTTCAACACGTGCATGAAAAAGACCCCTTTCCTTCATAGAAAAGTGAATGGAAAATCGATCATTTCGAGCGTCTGGCGAGGCCTCCCTCAGTAGCGGGAGGAAGAGAGCATAGTCTGCCGTTATGACGACTCGAAATACCCATCCACTTTTCATGCAAAAAAGGTCGTATTCCTGCACTTATTAAAAAAGTACTATGTGTAACAAAGGAGCAATTGACTTTTTCAGACTCAGATGATGATTCTGAGCACTCGTGTATCACTCGGGTGCAGAAAAAGTCAACTTCCCTCCCTAGTTGCACAATGTACTATTTAATATTATATAAGTGTTTCGAAGAAAAAACCGATCTGCAAAGCGTGTTGATATTGTTCAAGAAAGCCAAAAAGTAGATTTTTTGTCTATTTTCTCGTAGTAATTAAAAAGGGGGAATGTCTCAATTGCCTAATACATCAAATTACGAATTATTTACGTTAGAAATAATTCATCAATCAATAAATGATCAATCATCAATGAATAATCAATAATTAATCAATAAATGCTGTGCGTAATCGACTTGATACTATGACATTTGGATCAGGTTAACTAACGATTAGCTCTAGCATGATATGAGGACATTTTTCTGAATGACACAGAGAGGAAAAGATTTCATTCAAAATTAGTACTTTCTTTATTAGTAAAAAGGATAACTCGCAGTATGCTATAAAATTAGTATACTTATACTAAAACTTAATATAACAGTGGTATTTGTTTTTACTGAAAATTTATTAAAGTTTAGTGTAACTATACAACTATTTTGGTACGATTCAACTCTCTTCAGCATTTAACATTGAAAATTAGGGGTTCACGAGTACTCGGTATTTTGAAATACTTGAATCAGGTCGAACTACTCGAAGGAAGTCGAACTACTCGGACCAACTCGTACTACTCGAAGGAAGTCAAGCTACTCGAATAAAGCCGAACTAATCGAATGAAATCGAACTACTCGATCATTTCGAACCCTCCCTCGATCATAGTTCAAGTAGATCAATATATCGAATAAAAGATTCGACTTGACTCGAGTTGGTCGAATCAACTTTTTAGAGCAAATAGTTCGGATCTTCGAGTAAGTACTCGTACACCCCTATTGAAAATAGTAATTATTAATGAAATCTCCTTTTAAATCTCTTTTTATTGAAAGTCTTTACTATGAAAGTCGTTTATAAAATATGAATTTTGTCGTCCATGTCAAATTATGCAATGCAACAATCTGTCTAAACATACAGGAAGACAGCAACTCTTGGCAAGCCAAGGCAGCGGCCTGGGGGCAAATCATCTCTGACAAGCTCAAGAATGCCGTCAACGAGATAAAATCGAAGACCGGGGAATGGGCGGCAGTCAGTCAGGAGACCATCGAGAAGGCGAAGGTTAAGGCAGTGGAAGTGGCCAAGAGCACCGCCGACGCCATCGAAGCCGAGAAGGCGAAGTTGGCGCAGAAGATCAAGGAGGCAAAGGAGTCCGAAGCCGTTCAGACCATCGTCAACAAGGTCAAGGAACTCGAGCAACAGGCCGAACAGGCTATCAGTAACAAGATCGCGGAGGGCCAGCAGACGTGGGAACAGTGGGCGCAAAAAACTAAGGAAGCCGCCACCAAGGAGGCGGAGGAGAAGAAGAAGGCAGAAACTAAAGCATAAATCTATCACGAAACTGATACATTATGAGTCTTTTTCGGAGACTTTTTTGTAATGTATAAAGTGGTCACAATAAATTGATTTATATAATTTCATCAGCTGTTGGTTTTTTATTCTTCTATTTCTGCATGTGCAAGATAACTAAATTAATTACTGATGCGTTACAGTATAAGTCGAATTGTAATCATACCATCGAGTTGATTAGTTATAGATTAATAATTACAATTCACGTTTTACTTGTCACTAATTTGATTTATTGTAACGTTTTTGACTTTTATAGAAATAATAATTGTTAATTATTTCTGATTTGTTCTATAAACTTGGTGTATAGGTATAAGATGAAAAAATGTATGCTTTTTAAAGTTTTTTCAATGTTTATAAATTTATTCTAGCTAAAAAAATGTCCAAAAAAATTTATTTTGGTCTCAGTCCTGAACCTATTGATAAAGAAAAAAGATCTCAACAGAAAAATTTGTTTTATGTTGAAACAAAGAAGCTAGACGTTGTATAAAATATAACAAAAAACCACAATATGAAAGTGGAATACAATATTGCATCAGCTTTTGTGTTGCGCAAGCATTATAAAATTATTATTCCAATTTTAATACCACCATCAAATTTTTTTTCAACACGAGTACTTATTTGTTTCGAACATTTAACTTTTATTGATCACCATAATGAAATCATAACAAACATACAATTTCTTAATCGTTATCAATTTATAATCAACCACCAAAATATATAACTAATTAGGCATTTAGCGTTATATTCATACCCGGCAGCCCGCAAACCGTGTAAAATGCACAACAAGACATACACTAGACTACAAGAAGCACGCACGGAGCTTCTCATCTAGCGCTCGAGCAAAAAAAGAGACGAAGATATAATTGAGGCTGGAGGACGTACGAACTGTGAGGCGTTCATAGTCGCGTGGACCACGTGCGAGAGTCTGTCGTTCCTCGTGAAGCCTCGGCGCGCCGTGAGCTGGTCGTTCGCTAATTGCACCGTCTCTTGAAGTCGCAAGAGTTCCAGAGCGGTGGCGCGGTCATTGCTTAATGAAAATCTTCTCTCCGGGCTTCTCATCTCCTAAATAAAAGCCAACTAGCCGAGTCGCGAAACGGCGCCTTACTCCGTGTCTCTCTCTCTCTCTCTCCATCGTCTAACCTACGCGGCGCCTCGTTTCTGCACGTTGTGCTTTTGTTTTGTTGTTGTCTAAGACTAGCAGGACAGGGAAGATAAATGTGCCTTGTTGAATTGTGGTCTGTGAATAGGTGGTTCATTTTTGGACAATTAACGATTAGGAGTTAAGTAGTCGTTTTTTCTAAATAAAATTTTTTAAAATGTATTTGATAAGAAAAGGTGAGAAATTTCATGGAAAACTTTAAATTAGAAAATGCTTTGAAAAATTTGATTCTAAAAAATCTTAAATTTATTGTGTACGTAAAAGAATATTTCGCAAAGCTTGACTTTATTTGTCTTTTGTTCAACTCCTATAACTTTCAAGGTTATCAGTGACACTAATGTCACCACTTTATCGATCATAAAATATTATCGATAATGTTTTATGAATACCTACCACTTAGGTACTTTCAAAACATAATTTTTTTGGTTTATGATTTCTAGAATATGCAACAATAGAAGATTTTTAACAAATGGTTTGTCAAAATCTTTTGTATTTCTGTATTTATATTTTTTTTTCTCCAACAGGAGGATAGTTTTTGTGTATACCAATTAGATAATTTTTATATTTATAAAAATGTATAGTTGAAGTGATGTTGCACGTAGGTATATACCTTGATTTATATATAACTAGACATTTGATTGCAGTGTCACAGCTATTCTTAGCCATACTATCAATCGTACAATTTTCATGGCAGTACTTTATTGTATCTTGATTGTAAATATTTCAAACACTGGAACATTTTTTACAGAACCTATAAGATAAGTTTTCTCAATTTAGTAAACGAAAATGATATTAATGAAATGTTGAAGTGTATCCTTACTAAACCTATAAATTTTACAATAAAAGCATTAAAAATATTTTCCTCAATTACACGTGTACCTCAATCGCACAATCTAAAAGAATTAGCGCACGTTATAAACGCTGTTGAACTCTTACACCGAATCAGAAAAACATCGTTATAACAGCACCTATGCCGAAACCAACTGTACGCGACGACAGTTATATTTCGAGAAAATCAAATTAAGCATCTCATTTCTCCTTATCGCGCACATCCAGAAAAGTAGAGCCGAGAAAAAAAACGGGACATTCCTGAAGACGCCATCCATAATCCCGTCGGGCGCATAATATATACACATCGCGCACAAAGGACATCAGTCGCGTGTCTCACGCGGGGCGGGCGCGCGAGATAGATTCGCGCTGTCGCGTCTAATTAAGGACCTCGCATTAGCCCCGTGATAAGGATCGTATACGCGCGCCACTCTTTCGCCCCGTCCTATCTGGCATACGCGAGCGAAGAAGAGCTTGCGATCTGTAACGAGTCCAATGCTGCTCGAGAAGCTCGAAATTACTCGGCGCTCTCGGCGGGAGCTTAATTAATTAAGCTCGTCGTCGCCGCGGCGACGAGCTTATCTGCAGCCAGTAGTCTAGCGCCGCTATATGCATGCTGCGGGACCAAGAAGACGCCCCCGGAAGATCTTCCGCGCGTCGGGGAGTCCGGTTTGCCTCAGCCGATGGAACTCGAGGAGAGTTAGAGCTATGTGTGTTGTGGCGTGAAATGAGTGAGAGTAAACAAGCGTATGAACGAGGACTTTTTGAGAGATGGAGGAGATGATTTGGAGAGCGATGGTGCGGTAATAGAAGAGAATAGGGCTTGTAGCGGAAAAAAATTACTTTTCTTTCGGACGTTGATTTCAGTACAAGTAAAGCTTCTTTCATTTAATTTTTAATATTTCGGCAAATATTTAAATTGCTTTTATTATTTTTTATATGTTAACTTCTCGGAAAGTCATTGAATATAGCCATGATGTAAGTTACAAGTATAGATGATTCCACAGATAATTGTTATGATAGCTTACAGATTAATGGATAAAAACAATATTTATATAATAATCATTTTGGCTACCGTGCTAATCTCATTACGGCTACCTTAATCAATAATTAAACCGACAGAGCACGATAAAAAATTCACTTGCACTGTACTCTTTGCAGAGCAAAATTTGTTTAACGAGGTCTTAATTTAGTCGAGGGGTTCCAATAACTAATTTGTTGTATACGCAGCTCATTTCGCGGAATGCTCAAGTCAATTAGGTGTATACAATTCAATTGGCCATTCATGCGGCTCCTTTCGAGTGTATACCGCGGTCCGCCATAATGAGCCCTTTCTTATATTCAATCAGCTGCGCATGCATTAAGTAGTTCTCTTCAATCCCTTTTTTTAAATCTGCTTCAATCACGAGTGAGATTTGCAATTCTCGTTTAATTAGCGTTATGTCGACAGAAGTAATACAGGGTTGTTTGATTATGCCAATTGCGAAACATTGTTTAAAGACGAAAGTAATATAATTAATTATTTTAGAATAAGTTTTAAATAATAAGTATACGTCAGATTATAATTCAAATTGAGTTTTCAAAAATATCTGTTTTGTATTATTTCTAAAAGCTTGCAAATAACTTTGTCAACAAAGATTTTTCCAGAAACATCGTATTTTCCTTCGTAATATATAGAAGCGTTAAAATTATTTAATGTTTCTGTTGTTTTGCACGACTTTTTTAATCATAAGAATCATAATGCTGAGCACTTCGTTATTTGTCAAGTTCCCATAGACTTGAATACTTAATAGTAAAAGAAATAAAATGATGAAGTTTACATTGTTCGTCGTTTTCGGAATCGTAACCGTTTTCAGCTCAGGAGTCTCAGCGGTACGTTTATACATTATTATATCATATTTAACAAGCATATTACTTCTTACTTTTCTTATAAATATAAGATTAAAAATAGTTATTACAATCTTGTACTTTTCTGATACATTGATATTGAATATGTTTATTGTTACGTGTAAAATATAATTTTTTTCCATCCGAAAGAATCAATAAATTTGAAACGAATTATATTTAAAACTAAAGTAAAATAAAATCTACTGATGATTATAATAAAAAATATGCACGTATGATAAAATAATTTTTATCTATTATTAGAAAATGTTCCTAACGTTATATTTTCTTTTTACAGGAAGTCAGCGTAAGTAAAGAAAAAAAGTTACATCTATTTTATCGTAATGGTAATACTCGGAACCAGTGGTAAGATAACACGAATACATGTCCGACGATCAAAATTAAGTTGGATGCCTGATGTGCATACCTCTGTTACGTTACAATTGTGCAAATGATTTTTTGCTTTTAACGAACTGAAAATTGTACAGGGTGATGCTTGAACTAATGTAGTGACCTCCAACTTCTCTATAGTTAGGTCTAGAGCTGCTTAAAAACTTTTTCTATTTTGAACAAGATGCATTAATTTATATTGTTTAGTAATGATCTTTTATGAATTGTCGTTTAACTTTAATATTTATTGATGATGCTTTATTTATGGTCTGATTGGCGTACATTTCCTTTAATAGTTTTATCAATTACGAATACACATTCCTCCAATGTTGTATTTCATTCTACTGTAACTCGTTTAAAAAGGCTTTTAAAAGATCGCTTCGCTCGTTAATGGGATCTTATTAATTGTATTAATACGTATACCATAAATTTTTTACTAATTTTATGCTATAGTTCTCCTATTTATTTATGATTTGTAATATATTTGTTATAATAGAGCTTCTCAACTCGTGTATTGATTAAAAAAAAAAAAAAGAAAAAAGATCCCTCCATGCTCAATAAAATTATGAACAATATACTTCAATATTCTAGGATAATAAACTACAAGATCTTCTAAACGCTCTACAGGATATGGTTACCAATGTAGGTTTTTTAAAAATAAAGTATTCATGAAACAAAAAATAATTAATCTAGTTTGGTTATTATTTTCACACTTTCTTGTGGTGGCGAACAAGCATACTGCCAAAATATTTTCCAACAGCCTTCACCTGTGTGCCTGGTAATATATTATATTCTATCCTTATATATTAATTATAAATCAGTTACCAAACAGTTCGGATATTTACTATGGAAAATAAATCTAATCAAATTTTGTGTTTTAGATATCCCTAAGAGTATACTTGTGTAACAATGTAAGATCAGTCGACGGCCTCAGGGAAGCACTCAATAGTATTGCTAGTAGAAGATAAACAGGAGAGAATTATATATTATTGCAAACAACATTATACACACACACTGATATAAAAGCACAGAATAAATATATTAATAAATATTTTTGTGTATTCAGTATTCTCTATCACACCATTACGGACTTGCATACAATTGTAATTATTATTTATATGTACTGAAAAACTAATTATTTTTGGCGTTAAATATATAGATAAAACTAATATTGCACATCACACATTATCATTTGGATTCGTGACGCCATGTCCAAACAAATTTCATGATTTTTGTTTTCATTTCACACTCTTTTTTGTATGTTAAACAAATTAAATTATCACAATAATGAATTTAATAAGTTTGATATTATTCCATAAAATATACGATAAATAATACAAGAAGACGTTACGATGACCCCTCAGTTGTTTTTTAAAACATTATGCAATACCGAATTCCACTCCGAATTCCGCTCCGCATCACGTGTATTTTAAACAAACAAGAGTATATGATTCATGAACGCCCGAAGGGTAATATACTTTAATTGTACATCAAAGCAGAATGAACCAATCTACTTTCATGAATCCTCATCCCTTACGGTCATAGCCCAATCCATTAATAAAAGAACATAATTTTCGAAAACTACCGATCCTCGTGGCCCGCGCGTCGTATAACATCGCGGAAGTCGATAGCCGAGTCATTTCCAAGAACATTGCTTTCGACAGCAGCAGCAGCAGCATCTTGAGCGAAGTGCATCTTGCGCTCGCTCTCGGGGGTGATATCAATCTTGCTCATCAGCCATTAACCTAATTACGACACATATTTCGCGCGCGAGCGCCGCTTATGCGGGGCCGGGCGGCGGCGACGTCGCTGTTGTGTACATTATGTATGTACGTGTAGTACAACACTGCCGCCTTTGTCGGCCCGGCGACGCGTCACATTATATGCGCGCGTTTTGCGATTTCCAGGCGCGAGTGCTGGGGGTTATATGCGTTTGATGTCGCTGCACGCGATTATTTCTTCATGCTGTAGTGGCTCGTATAAAAGCGATGGCGAAATTCTAGAGTGAGAAGGGTGACAAGTGAATTTCATTTTCGGTATGACTGACTTTATGTGTTTTAAAGTACAATACTTACCTTGTTGTTTTGTAGTTTGAGTTGGTAAATACGAATGCGAACTTGATTTGGTAGTTCTATCGCCCTAGAATTTGGAGATATTTTAACACTAAAAATTTCAGGATATTCTTGCTGATACAGGTTCAAAGTTTTGCTATAGTAGTTGTGTAGATATGAGGAATTCCCTACAAGATTAAGACATCTTTTTATTTTTGTGTAGCACTTATAATATAAGTATTATGTATAATAAATTTAAATATATGATTATAAGATCAATAATATTATATTCAATAATATTTTATATCTACATATTACAGGAGAGTTTGTATTTGCGATCTTTGGAGTGCACTTCGAAAATTCTAGAAACTGGGTCAACGAGTTTTATATTTTATAGAAGGTATTCAAAGGGACCGAGGGAGGAAGGGGTAGTCAAGTATCCTATTGGTGATAGTATATATAAGATATTGATTGGATGGAAATTAAAACTAATAAATAGCAGCTAAATTACGTAATATCATTGCAAATAAAATAAATATTAAAAAAGCTATTTTTCGCGAGTCTAACAACAAAACATTCACTTGTCAATTGTGGAAAAATGAAAACAATTATGATACATTCCAGCCGAGTGATCGTTATGAAACATCGACGAACTAAACAGCAGGATTGTATGGTATGAGAGAAGTTACGAATGAACAGTATACATATTACGTATACGTTAGTATATAGGAGAAAAAATGAGGCCATCGCATACACACAGAAGCTACTTTAACGAATGTGAAATAGACCCGGAACTGTCCGTCAACTGAAGCCGCATCCTTTCTTCCTTTCGCGCCTCCATCGCGCGGAGGCACTTTTTTTTATCACTTTGTGACGTGCGTCAAACGCCTCTCGTCGATGCCGGAATGCTGGACAACTGCTGGCCTACTTTTCGTCATTTCGTGTTATGCCTTCACGCTCGCGTGCTTTTCATATATCGAAAGTCGATTTCCTGCGGTGAAAATGAAAACTGCTTTTTCGAGTCCTGCGCGCTGCACGGGGAAAAAGTTTTCGAAAGTGAGAAAGTATGACTAATTCAATTGTGTTTTGTGCATTTTGCCATAGATCGTGTAAATTGAGCACACTTTTTACTTTGAGATGGCATCGTCTTTTTACGTTCGTAAAATAACTGAATTTTTATTATTTTCCAAATTTACAATACTTTTAAAAGTATTTCATTTAAAATGTAAGCTGTTATTACTCCTTTACAATGCCATGGAAAAATACAAACAGTATACTAAGTTGAAAATCATCCTTAATATTATTAAAATTCTAATGTGTATTATGCAAAAAGAACCTTTAACAAGATGTAATTTCGTATCCGCGTTCTAACGATTATTCCAAAATGTTATCACATATTAAACATGAAAAAAATACATTTAATGACACATACAAAAGGTATAGTCCTAAGGTAAGTATGTCTTACTCCGGACATATTGGAACTGAAGGTAGTAAAAGCGTATTAGTCAAGAGGGTTTACCTTTTTATATCTGTCTGGTCATTCCTCCCTTTCCGGGTGGACAACCCACGATGTTCCAGCAACATCTGGTTTCGAAGAAAATATCACTCTGACTTCACTAACAGATACATTCAAATTAAAGGGTAAGACAGCAGATGGGCATTCGTTAGTGGTGAGTCACCACAAAAGAATCGGCGTAATCATATTAAGCACGATTGGTATTTATATTACTATATTGTTAAATAAAAATAATAAATTATTTGTATAAAACGTCAAACCTGAGCCAATACATAAAAGTTCTCTATATAACTCCTAGATTAACAATATCTACATTTGAGTTTCTCTAAAAGGAATCTAGTCAAGCAGTGGCTTTCACACCCTCGACTATATATACACGACGTCAGACCGGCTTGAGCGGCTGCGGCCATCGCGGCTGTCGGACTATAACGCTGCAGTATAGGATAGCCGGAGATGCACCTCGCGTTTGTTCTTCCGGCTTCAGGCGCGCGCAGCATCGATCTTCGCCGAGACTGCTACTACCTACATCGGAATCGAATCCTCCCGGTGGTCTACTGTCGGCCGCTACTTTTCCCTCCTCTACGCGATGCTTCTTTATTGAGGAGAGCCGCGATGGGTTTCCCCGTAAGACCCTTCGCTTTTGAGATTTCGTGTTCCTCGAATGCAGCTAAAAAGTTGAAGAGAGGAATGCCGGTGAGCAAGTGAGTCACCATTCAATTTCGGCTTGGGATAATACTCCGGTGGCACGCGCGCTCTCGGAGATTTTTCATTGAATCACTTGCCTTCGGGTGGTAGAAATTCGGTGACGTCAGGGTATATGGGGGGTCGGAAATGTATTATACGGTCATGGGTGTTCTTGGGTATTTCTTCATTCAAAGAACTATATGTGATTATGTCGACATACTATATATACAAGGTGTGGTAACCCGGGTAAAATTTAAACTTAGATCGTTGAAAAAATGAACAGTATAGGCAGTTTCTTTTATTCTTGAAGCAATAAATTCAATTCAGACAGATTCAGAGCCCTGCGAGGTGTGGGGATTCAAGCATAATAAATAAGGAAAGAGCTGGTTTAAACTTTAAATTTATCAATACGAATACACTTATAACCATATGTATTTAAGCATATTTCTCTAATACAAAAATATATAGACGTTGATTTTGGATAATTTATAAAAAAAAAAAAAATGGTACACAAAAATTTAAGGTTTTGCACAAGTGTTTCAAGTTTTTTCCTATACTGTTCCGTAGTTCTTCCGGCTATATTCTCGTCGCTTTACACTTTTTTGCGCGTCTTCTATTTTCGTAATAGGCTCATATGTGTGTGTGTGTGTGTGAGCGGTCGTGTCGTACACTAAGCGCGCACATCCAAGTCTAAAGCGCGCAATTTCGTGGAACAGACGTTTGTTTTAATTGGTCCGAAAGTCAAACACGTACCCCGGATCTCCTCACTGTGTGGCTGATCTCTCTACAAATAAATCTTTACCGGGTGAATACGAGTTCGGATTTTTGGCGTGCCATTTTTTTTCCATATGGGTTTTCTCAATGTGAATTTTTCGCTGTTTTAATGATTTGAAGTGTTTACACTTAATTAGATTGACGGATAATTTGTTTCAAAATTTTTATAGTTTTCCCTATTTCTAAAAAAGTTTTACCTATTTCTTTAAAGAAATTTTGTAACATATTGGAATTGATTTACAAAAGATTTTTTTTCTAGTCAGATAATTAGGAATAAGACGAATAAAAAATAAGAACAAGGCAACGAAGCATATAAAAAAATCGATAATATGATCTATTTTTCAATGAAATCATTTTTATAGTTTTATAAAAATAATAATCATAAAATATTGCTCATTGCAGGTTCCATAAATTTGGAATAAAAAGAAATAAAAACTTATGCTTACGCAAGCTTTTTCAAATATTTATAAACTAAAATAAAATAACTTATAAAAAGTTTACTACTGTCGTAGCATCGAACGCGCTAAATAAAAACTTTATTCATGATTTAATTTTTGCTATTCACATTCAAGAAAGTAATTCAATTTCACGAGTTACATACGTCATCTACGTTTTATAGCATCTAAGCTTGTCTGACCAGTCCTTTTTCAAATTCAGCATCCTGCAAGGTAAATTTACTAAAAAGTAAATTTCAATATTCTCGGAAGTACAGCGGATTTGCAAGATGTCAGAGGGAATCGAATCTCGAGTGCAGGAACGTCCATCGTTTCTCGGTGGCTGCTGCGGCGATTTCTGCAGGATTTCCGGTTTCCTGTTGGTCTTGCCACGACTGTCCATGAAGAGTAATATTGATCGCGAGCATCTTGAATATTTCTTTCCACAATCTTTAGAAATAAGCGGAAAGAGTTTAAATAGAAAATAAATTTTTAAAAGTTAAAAAATAATGTTTAAAAAATCGTTTGCATTCTATTGATACTTAATTTAATGTTTTATTATATAAACGATTTTCTTCTTAGATAAACCCTATATATTCTTACGAAAACTTAAGAAATTAAACATTCAATATATTTTAAACCATTTTTTAATTTAAAACTTTAGTTACGATATATTATTCATAATGTAGTGTAACCTTGTCATAAAGTTATAGTGGAAACATATTTTAGGTGTAAGGATTGAATCTGAAGTAGCCGTGTAAAATTTTACCAAAATCTATTTTTGATAATTGAAAAGATGATTATGGTAATTGCTTCAATATCGTTGAAAAATACCGTTATTTATACTGTTTTAATTCTGTTTTGCAATTTAAGTGATTACTAATCCATTGATGTCTTTAGAGTACTAAATTTGTGTCTTATATTTCTAAAAATTGTTTTCATCTCTTACAATAGGAACAACTTCCATAAAATTTGCTATAAGTGGATGTAATTTTGAAGTGGCTCTTTAAGATTCTATTTTCAATATCAACTATCTTTTGATAAAAAATAGTTATGCAAATTTTAAAATGAAAAGAAGAGTTAATTAAGAATTAATCGAAATGAGTTTCTCTATATATTTTAAATTGCGTTTTTCTGATACTAAACAAATTTCACAGATGAAGTGAATCAATTGAATTCTACAAGATCAATAAAATCTTTTCCTGTATACCACAATATTGTACAATTGTGCAAAAGTTTTATACAAATGTTATCTCTTTTTGTAAATTTTAATTAAAACTTTCATACAGCATTCAATTTGAAGTCAAAGAAAAAAAACAATTTAAACGATGAATTCAAAACTTTTTAAAGTGTTAAAATGGTATAGCAGAGAGAAAGGTGTTTTATTGATTTGGCATAGTTTAATAAAGTTTTTCTATAGCTTTAGAGCTTTGAAATATATTTGATTAGTAAAAGCTGCCTTTCACACCCTTTCAATATATTTTTCTTTTTTATGAAAAGTTTCAAATTGCTTTTAACAATTTCAAATCTGATATACACATGAATGGTTTTCATTTACCTATCTGCGGTTTATTTATCCAAACAAGTGACCTATATATTTTTTTCATACTCATTTTCTGTATCCATATATCTTTTTTGATAATGTGAAAATTTATTAGATTAGAATTTATAGAATTTATAGAATTAGATCTCTACCGTATAGAGAGGAACTGAAGGTTTGATGCGTTGGTTCCAACACCATCCGATGGCCAAATATGATTTAGATATTTGTGTGACACACAAGAAAGTATATACTTAAATACATATATAATAAAATTTTGAAATAATTGAAGTTCTCCTTTACATAGATGTTTGAAAATTATCCTAACCATTGTTACATTAATAAACAATAGTAGTAGTTCCGTCAACCATTTTAATATACTTGCCTATTGTTATTTAAAACTATAAATAAAGATAGTTATGCGATAATAATTTTCATACTATATTAAACATACTAATCTATCGTTATACCATTCTCGATAGTTGCTTCAACCACAAAATTGGTATTTCCAAGAGTAAAAAAAGCAGTCAATGCTACTATCGATTTGGTTGTCATTATTAACATTGCATAGTTATTGTTTATACTAAAAGCCCAAAAAATAAACTGGTTAAAACTATCTACTATTTCTTCCCTATTACGTTGGTTACACTATCATCTTTGGTGTTCTGTGATTTCAGACCAATTCGAGTTGGTATACCGTAACCGATTTTTTTGAATATGGAACAAACTTTTTGTCCCGTGTATTATTGAAGTAAACATATAAATTTCTTACAGCTAGAGTAAAAATTCCTCAAGATGTCAAAACATCAAAGCTACTCGCCGCGGAGCCATCATCGACTACCTTAAAAGTCTCCCCTCCTAGGCATTTTCGCGCGACCGTCGACTCCGAAAATCGCGCCTTTTTCGCGATTTATCCTTGTACACGCTACCGTGCGCGCGCGCGCATCAAACGGTTCGAGCGATGAATAGCTGTTGACGTACGAATGGACTCGGCGCTCCCGATAAATTAGCCCCGCGCGGCATTTATAATGGATGCGCGCGACGTGTCGGCTGGCAGCAGTTGGCCCTTTGATCGAGCGCGTCTTTAAAAAAATAAACACAGCTACCTATACTGCAGCTCGCGCGAATAGCTCGTGCCTCGTAAAAGTCAGACGCAGCGCATGCGGTTTCGCCAGTCGCCTCCGCGCGGTTTTACGAGGCACATACGCGAGAGACGCGCGGGCTTTTCGAAAAGCAATGGAAAATTTACGGTGCGCGAGAATAGTATATAGGCGTGGTATAAGTAAGCGCGAGCGCGGACACGTATATATATGAAAGTGACCGGAGGCGATGCATCGCGCGGCGCGCGCTCCCTAATGCAGAAGGGATTAATGAGATGCGATTGCGCGAGAATTTACGAGAGTTTCTACGGGGATTCGGGGAAATTGTCTGGCGTAGTATAGTTAGCTGCTGCTGTTGTTGAGAAACATTGAACCTGCATAGTTATGGGTTTATCGCGATCGTTAATTCGTTCCGGATATTCTATCGCTTTGGAATCATTCATATTTTCCCAATAACGAATGTTTCGTCATTATGGATTCCTTTTTAAAACTTTGACATTTATGATTATTTTGGGATGGATTTGCGCAAAAGTATTTTAAAATTACTTAAATTTTATGCTCAATTCAGTGGCTCTCTAATAGTAATGTATTATTTTGAATATATATAAACGAACCAAGGCTTCTCTAACCATACTTTACATTGATCCATAAATTCATCTCCCTGATATACACACACACACACACACAAATCATTTCTGATAGGCCAACTACACATCCCCCATTGTCGTTTGCAAAGTAAAATGCGATAAGGGAAAAATTGGTGGCATGCGCGCTGGCGAAAGGCCGTAAAGTCCCTAACGAGTCCTCGAAATTAACGCAATAAGTAAGAAAGATTGTGCAATCGAAAAGGGTCGAGGACAAAAGGGGTCGTCGTGTCGCGCGCGCGCGAGGGAGAGACGCGCATGTATATAGGGTGACGGAGCCTCGGGGCAGTGTACGGAGGCTGAAAAAGACATTTCGAGACTGATGGCGCAAAGCTTTTAGGCGGGACCTCGTGCCGAGAGCCAGTTTGCAGCCGAAACTCCGGAGCGACCAGAGAGCTCCGCTGCAGCTTTTCCAAACTCGTCGCCGGATGTATATACCTATATAGCTCTTGGAGAAAAATGCAAGCAGCGCGGCTTTGTCTCGCTGATTCTGTTATCGAAACGCGATTGTTGGGGGAGAAATTGAGGACGTTTTTCGTGGTGGAATTAGAGAATTTTGGTAAACGTTATAGTTATCGTGGTTTACTAATATTTGGAATAATAAGTTTCAGAAATCATTGTTGTGATTACTGTTATTACTATATTATTATACCATTCTTCAGTATTTACATGTAACATGAACAATGCAGACATTTTTTCATTTTGTGGCGTAGATTATCCGGCTATATTGATTGAAAATATATAGCGAAAAGCGTATAGCTCGGAATTAAAAGTTGCCTTCGAATTTGTCAATGTTCTAAAGTTCGGTTTTCAACATCGGCGCTATTATTATACTTTAGTTAATTAATGTTTAAAAAAACTTTTAATGGGAAAAATTAACTACTTTTATACGCGCTGCAGAGATGTAAACAAACAGTTTCGAAAGTGGGTCTTATATATGCTTTTAACGTTTACCCGCAGCCTAATGTATACTCATTTTAATTAAAACTTTGGTAAATCCAACGGTCGCCCGGATAACGGTATATATGTATGTATATTACAAACGCAGTAAAAATTATTCTCCCGGCGAATTTGAAGACTAATAATTTACTGCGACGAACTGGATGTAATTAAAAACGTGATTGCTTACAAAAAGAGCTACCTGCGGAGGGGGACAAGGGCGGGTGGAAAATTTTTTCTAATTAAAAAGTTTCCGGCTCGTATAAAAACAACGACGACACCGCGGGGGGCGGCCTCTCGCGTGTTACGCGAAAACGAGGTCTTAAAAATGCAAAGCGCTGCGCGCGCGCCTCGCCGTTAAGTGCGATTGCAACAAACAACAAGTCGTTAATTACCTCGTGCACTCTAAACTTTGACGCGTAAAGGATCGCTTTATACAGCCCAAACATAAAGAGAGAGGAGGAAGGAGCGCGGTTAGTATAAGCGCGCAGGAGGATCGAGGGAGAAAATGCATGCACTTCTAATGAGAGCCAAGGTGTAGATGGGAGAAGCGTAATTAATAATTTAATATCAATATTACCTTTTCCCTTTTATAACCCTCGGCTCTTCTCTTTCCCCCCTCAATATTTATACTTCCATTCATTGCTCTCCAGTATGTACTATGCAGTCTATATATATATGTTCCATCTCATAGTAGAAATTTCTCATTTCAATACTTTGGTTCTATATATGATTTTCCATGAATATCATTTTATGGAAACAGGATAAAAATACGCGTATTTTACTAATTAAGAATTATCTTACTAGGTATCTTTTAATTAAATTGACCTTGTGACAGGTTGGCGCTTAATCGGGAAATTCAATCTTCGAATCTTATACTTTGAGGCTGCGCGCGACAAAGTTATTAGAGAAGTCCTTATGCCGGTATCAGATGGTAAGTCATTGGAGCCAAAGTAGGTATAATTTCATTTCAAAAGTATAACGTCGGATTTAATTTAACTTGAATCAGATATTATTATCACGAGGCTGACACTCTTTCAGTAATTATACGATTAAAAAAAGAATATAGAAATATTTATTTACTTAAAATACAAAAATATTAACGCCTATCTAACGTTACACACAAATCTTTACTTGGAAAATAACAAATTTAGGTCTAGAAAGCGCAACACCATATAGACCGATGGGCAAGCCCCGAAGAAACCCCGACAGCCCTATATACACAAGCCAAAACTAATTGTCACTTTCCTGCGAAAATGACCAATCCTGCATACCTAGTACATTTCTTCTAAATTCGGCTCTCGCTCGTAAAGGCTCTCTCCCTCCTCATTCGTCCATCCATATACACGACGCGGGCGCGTGCAAACATTAGCAGCAATAAATCGAGCCCTGACGCGCCTACACTTCGACATTGACGAGGCCTTATTAATATACTTATATTATTAATATACCTCATAGAATTTGTAGATGGTATCAAGGAGCGCCGGAGCGCTCCGAAGGCAAGTATCTGTCCAATGTAGAAAAAGTCTGAGGGTCGACCGCGCTACATATACTTTGAAATGGGCGCCCGAGAAATTGAAATATTTACTGCAATTTTCGAAGCTTTTATATTAATTAAAAAAATATATCAACATGCTTTATATTGTTATGCTATGTTGCACAAAAAGTTTCATGTAAAAAGATGTTCTCATATCAGAGATATTAAATAGTGAAAAATTTTATGTCTGGTTTCTGATTCTAAAGTTTCTCCATCATCATCATCGTCAGACTTCGTTTTCTTCCCACCTTCTGTTAGGTTATATATATATATATATATATATATATATATACTTGTGCCTTATCGTCTGGTTCGAGACCTAACCTATACTTATATATGATATATAAAATAAAACAAACAAGAGATAGAGAGATTATTACTTACAATATTAGTTACATAAAAATAATAATATAAAACAATAAAAAAAAGAGAGAGAGACAGAGAGAGACTATACTAAAGTATAAATATATTCAGATAAGTGTCAAAAACTTTTATTATATAATAAATATAAGTATGTTACTTTGTGAATTTTTTAAAATTTTTTTTACAGAGAATATGTTGCAAATGCAAAGTATTACAATGTTGCAGTTTACACAGGAGTCAAAAAGAATTTCTAACACGCACATACAGTTACCGTTTCAAATGGAAATTTCTCAAAATATTGTTATAAATTTAAGTATGAAAGAATCAATAGTTTTTTATATCATTATCAAAGCAGTATAATGCTTTGATAACAACATTTTGTATGCTTTTAATAGTTGTAAAAATTAACATCATGAAAAATAGTCCATTAGAGCTAATTTCTATATTTATACTTACAGACTGCATGCTGCAAGTATTCTTCTAGTGGGATTGAACGGATATGGTGCAGAAGTTGCAAAAAATATTATTCTTGCTGGATCAGTTAACGCCCGTGTAGGCAAAAATTATTTTATTTCTAAAATTCATAAGAATTTTTTCAGATATTTACGAAAAGTCAAAGCCTATACAAAAAAATATAAAAATTACATAGTTACCAGTGCATTTCCATATTTTATTATTCTTTCTCAATTTTGAAATTTCGCATCTTGGGAGGACAAGAGAAGTCTAGAGCTGCTCTAGCAGGGGTGGTCGTCCAATCTTCCATACATACTTGGCGGGCCCGACGGTTTGCAGTTTAAGTTGTGACATGGTCATTTTCATATAAATATTCATATGTGTTAAGATAAAATGTATAAATTAGTTGC
The DNA here is from genome assembly GCA_030522905.1 of Torymus flavipes. NCBI lineage: Eukaryota > Metazoa > Arthropoda > Insecta > Hymenoptera > Torymidae > Torymus > Torymus flavipes. The sequence goes on along the minus strand of JAPYZO010001167.1, from coordinate 5,250 downwards.
TTGTACATATTAAATTATACAGAAGATAATATAACAAATATAATTTATTATGTCATTTGTGTAATATATGGGGATGTATAAATATAACATTATTTCATAAGAACAAGTGTCGGAAAGTCAGTTTATAAATATTTAAATACTTATTTTTTTTTGAGGTTACTTTCGATATATATAGTAATACACGCAATAGCCCCGGAAACTGCTATTTTCCGCCACCATGGGCGCTTAGGTAGTTTCGGCTATCCCTTCCAAGCGCGAATAGCCCAAACACGCATCTCAGAAGACAAATCAGTGGTCAGCGACCGAACAGTTAGGAGCTCTAGCAAGTCCAGTTGCTGCGTCGACGCACACACTCGACTCATCACCCCACCACCAGGGTCAACACCACCTAGGAAGCCAACACCTCTTATAGTCATCTACAAAGGGCGGTATCTAAGTGGCGATTTGCATTATCTTTTTGAAGAAAACAACGGTAAGTTGTATTTATTCTGCAATACTACTTTGAAAAATACTTTCAGTGTATATAGCCCATACTAAATTATTCAAAAAATTGCGGCCAAAACATTGAAAATCCAGTTGCGTTAATATTTTAAATTTCGCGCTCATGTTTTCATCATTAATGGGAAAATACGCCATATTCCACACGAAACCGTCACCAGTAGATAACCGGCGTGTGTCTGCTAAAACAATAGTTATCTATAACGCTACTTGGTCACTGCACCAATTCCAAATGTGCTATGTCATTGTATCGCTAGCTATTGATTTATTTCGGGGAAATTTATTTTAAATTATTATCGAAATTTGCTACCGAAGATTTGGTAGATTTTAACTTTTGCAATGCGATTTTCACGAATTGTATATAACCGTTTTGTATGTTGTGGGCTTTTCTCGCAATATTTGAAAGAGTTGAACAATTCAATGTGTTTGATTTAGCACCGAATTTTACAAAATATAAGCCAGTAAGATTTTTCTTAATTAACTATATAATTTTTTCTCTTGGTTTATTAAACAACAAATTAAATAATAATTTTAATCATAATTCATTACAACATATTACATTTAAATTATATTTTGGATTTTATTTATTATTAATTAATTACCTTTTAATTAAACCTTTGGTTTCGAACATTTCTAGAGATGGCAACTATGGACACTGAGATCCGAAAATTGCAGCCAGCAGAGTTGTATGAGCTAGCTCATTTTCTGAATCAGAATAATATTTGGAAGGAATTAATGGCTATGGTTCCAAGGGATGATAGCGGTGCGAGCATGTTTACCAATGAACATATTTTGTAAGCAATTTATCCTATATATAATTTCATTTAAATTTAAAACAAAGAAACAAGTTATATGAATCAATTTTAAAATAGGATGATCGAACAATCGATTCACCAACAGCAGAGAAGTGGAGCCGATATATTTTTATCCGAGTGGAGTACTTACGGAAAAAACAGGCCAACCTGTCGCACGTTGCTGGACCTATTAGTAAAAGCTCAATTCTTCAGAGCCGCTGATTACGTTGCAGTTAACATTCTGAAAGGTACACATTCCACGAAATCAACCAATTAATTCCACATATAAACCTATAAAAGGAAATAAAAAAAACTACAATTTGCTCCACTTTACAGGAGATCCTCCAGCGCGACCACAGACCGGCCCCGCAGCCGCTGTCGACGTATCGGAAACAGTCCTCCAAGAGCTATTAAAACAACGGACCGCAGATGCGCAAGAAGCCAGACCGGAGAGAGTAGCGTCCCCCGCGATCTCATGGGCGCTGCAGTACGTCGAGAAGTCCACCGACGTTATGGTCAGTCCCCCGAGCAGACCGTCCGAAGAGGCCAAAGTAAAATCGGACCTGATGAAGTTCAGCAACGCAGGCGTGATGTCTGATTTGATGAAGTTTAGCAAGGCTGACGTGGTAGACGAAGCCCTAGATAAGCTCCCCGAGCAGATGTCCAATTTCATGAAGTTCAAAGGCGAAGTAACTTCTGACACGTTAATTTTTCTATAAAATTTACAAGTAATACACTTATACGAGGACTTTACATGTTTCGTTCTGACTTTCAGCAGAAGGATGAGAATAAGCCTTGGGAAGAGGCTCAATCGAAGGATATCCCCCTATGTGTGAGGGTCGGGGCGTTCGGTGAGCCAGTCAATAATAACCTCACATCGGCGAGCGAGGCGTCACAGACCATGACGACCATGGACGACAACTCCACTACGGATGCCTCGCAGACGTCGATGCTGCCTGCACCAATTGATAGCGCCAACGATTCTGAGGTTACGATGTCTCAGAACGACGTCATACCCATCGCTGTCGTGGCGTACAATGAGAAAGGCGACTCGTAGTTGTAGTAGGTATTATACATAAAATTTTAAATGAAATTTAAAGAGTTAGTTTTGCGCTCGTTCCTTCGAATTTGCACATCGCGATCAGTGTTTATAAACCTTTTTACATCGCTTGAGTAGTGTATTCGCGAGCATATCTACATTCCCCCATTCGGCAAACCCTTATTATTTACCTACGGCCCAGATAGATCAACCTGGGTATACATATGTCCACAAGAGTCCAGATGACCTCAGCCAGAGGACAGACATTGTATAGTCGACAGTTGCTGTTTGGATCTTTCTGAACTTGCCGCGATTGCAGGACAAAAATAGAGGGGTTGTGAGAATTAGAATGACTTAAGTTTGTACGCGCGTATTTAATATAGAAAAAAAATATAATGAAAGATAGCGAAGAAAATGACATTATCGACGCGAGATCGCTCGGAAGCGACATCTTTTCGATGTGAGAGCGGAGAGCGCGCGGAATCGGCGAAGTCAATCGAGAGAGAGAAGCGACATGCGTCGCTTGCATGTAAGCTAACCATGTAAATGAGTCAAATAAAGAATTATATTTATCTCTCTAGTTGAGTGTTGCTCTTTTTACTCATTACCAGCCTGTAATTAAAACAGGGGTTGACTTCTGCATTGTGGGTAGCGACGCTAAAGCACTATGCAACGACGAAAAACGATGTCCAACGCATGTGTTTGCTTATAAGCCACGGTGAAAATTTCAATGCGCCGGACAGTGTGAAACAAACACCTCTGCACTGGGACGCAATGGCGATGGACGAAGGCCGACCTGACATCGTCGAAGTGCTCATCGATGGAGGGTCCATCTTGGATGCGCGGGAAGATCACCAAACTACGCCGTTGCTAAAATCATGTCTATAGTTACACCGAGAAAAATAGTGTTTAATTGATGATGTTGATGCCCCCAGCTCGCTATAAATTATATAAACTTCTCTCTCGATCTCGATTATGCCTCTGGATTTTAATATCAGACCGAGCCTGCGTACGTACGCGTGTGTATGTGTCTATCTCGAGTTGCTTTTATACGACATATATAAATGCGCGAAAGAGAGAGTGAGGGAATCGGTGGTCTGCTGCACGCGGGGAAGTATGCGCCTACACTTCGACATTTGACGAGCACGCCTGCAGTATATACCGACAAACAGCCGGGCCATATCCGTTTACCGGGCGTTTACTGCGCGCTGCATCGAAACGGAAGCCGATCGGGGGTGTGCGCGTATACTTTATACACGTACAAATACATACATTGTGTCCATGTGTGTCTCTCCCTTCTCCCGTATATATGGGGGAGAAGCGAAAAAGCGCAGGGGCAGAAGGAAGATGCGCCGGGGTGGATGTGCGCGAACCCGGACTTAATTGCACGGCTGCTGCTGCTGCTGCAGTGTGCCGCCCCCGACGCGTTCGCAGTAGACCCTTATTGCTGCTACGGCCGTGAATATTGCATCGGGCTTGATAAGGTTCATAATGAGGAGGGTTATACGTGCGAGAGAATGAGAGAGAGGCTATTCGGGATATACGGCTCAGGGATCGCAAGCAGCCGTGTAATCAGTTATGACGGCGCGCCGGCGCGCGGGACGATGGGATACAATATAATGCCTGCGCGCAGAGCGGATAGGAGTGAGACGCCGGCTCGCGCGCCTGTCTAGAGGGTCAATTTTTAAAGAGACTGCTGCTGGCAGGTAGTAGAGAGCTTTGGGTATTGAAAAATTATTATTTTTTTATTCAAAGATGATGGTTATATAGTAAATGTTGGGATGTTTCAGATATATATATATTATATTTATTTTTTATTTTTTAAAAGATTGAGATTGGAGTACTAAATTATCACAAAATGTTCAGAACATTTCGAGTTATATTTAGAGTGCATTAATGAAGTACTTTTTTTTAATCGTTAGCTTATCTATACGGAAGATGATAAATGCACGCAGTCACTGAATCATCATGTAACTAATGAATGAAAAAACATACATTTTTATGGTCTTTTAATTTAAAAATTTCAAGTGTTGTAATATATATATTTAAATTCCGTTAATTTTATATAGTATAATGAAAAATAAGATTTGTGATTGTATAACGCATAAATTATATAAGATACATCAAGTCTAAAGAACTATTAAAAAAAAATGCCCTTCTATTATACTGAAAACGATCAAGTAGAACTTTACGAAATACATAAAATAATCACATAACCGCGTTTCGCTGCCAAAGCGCATTGCCGAAAATCATTAGCCTTTCAGCGCCGTAATGGCTCGGCCTACAATGATAAACAGCGCGGGGAGCGCGTGGAAAGACTTTCGACGCGTGCAGGGGGGACGGGACAACATCGGCACGATGGGAAGCTACGAATTTAATAGAATAATAAATGGACCGTCTGGCGGGGTGTGCGCCATTCGCGATTCGCTGTTCACGGAGCTGTGCCCAGGCTGTGCCTATATTATATGTGTGCGCACCGGCGACTTTCAGAGGCTGTTGGGGTTTTGAGCATTGGCCCTTTTTTGAAAATTTTCTTGGGTTCGCGTTGTTAATGTTTTTGGTATACGAATTCATCTTTTTTGAAAATTTTCTTGGGTTCGCGTTGTTAATGTTTTTGGTATACGAATTCATTCAATTTACTGGCGTTGATTGCTGTTTGTTGTTGTTTGGAATAGAAATTTTCAATAGAAGATTTATGATATGATATAATATAATATATATTATAGGATTCAGTTGTTTTGTACTAATATTTAAATACTCATGCACTGAGAGAATGATTCTATAAAAATTACCGTGACAGGAAACAAATGAAGCGGTTAATAAAAATTACTGTTATTAGTTTATTACAGTCTAGCATTTCGCTGTAATTTTGACTAGACTGTCGCGGTAATTTTGTCCAATCGCTTCAATTGTTCCAGG
>JAPYZO010001166.1:0-32011 GCA_030522905.1 Torymus flavipes | reverse complement strand
ATTCTCTTTTCTACTATTCCCGCGCACAAATTGATTTTCGACATCAGTTTCTGCTTTTAATTATTGTGTACTGTGGGGCAATTAACTCTGTATTTCTCATTTTATTTTCCATACCGTTTAGTTTTAAGTTTGTTTGTACATTTATAAAATCTATATATCCACCCAGGTAAAAAAAAAATTAATATGTCCAATGTATTGTTGCAGCTGTGCTGTGAGTAATATATGGCTCAGATATGGAAAATTCAGAACCATACATGAGCCACATATGGATCCATATGTGGCTCATGTTTGATTCTGAATTTTCTATATCTGAGCCATATATTACTCATAGCTGCAACAATACATTGGATATATTAACTTTTTTTTCACGGGCAATTTTTCCATCAGACACGAATATAAATACTTGGTAGATTATCAATAATAGATATATCAATAATAAAGTATGTTTGAAAAGTCAGTTTGTCCCATTCTGGTACATAAGTCTTCAATAAAGCGGCGGATAAATCAATAACTCGAATGAATGTATCACAGTCATCAATAAATTTGGAATGCGTAGTATAATTTCGCGCTTAAGCCCGATAAAATATAATTCTGGTATAATTAGCAGGCCAGTGAAAATTCCGTGCAATTATAGATTCTACGCGAGCGCGAGAAGAGAGAAAAAAAAGTAGCTACCGAAATGAAAAACAGTCATGATTCATGATGCTCTTCGTGATGACTCGCGAATAAATGCAATTCGGCAGTTCGAAATCGCAGCCCCCACCGCTCGAAATTCCATTCCGATAACGCGATCACGATTAACAATGCAGCATTATGATTTTCAGCCGCTCGTACGAGCGAATATGTACTTACACAGATAGGAGCAGTGGTGATGGTTGTTGTTGTGGCCTAATGGAAAAGTTGTGACTAAAGATTAACGATTAGCAGCACGCACTGGGAGTGGGAATGTGAGTGAGAGAGGGATGAGAGAGGCGGAAGAGGTAGAGAGAGAGAGAGAGAGAGAGAGAGAGAGAGAGAGAGGGCACACCGCCGATGCATAACGCTGCTGAGCCGATTAATCCTCGCCGATCGTACGGCGTATAATAATCCAGGCCGTAAATTTCGAGGATTACGTTATGCAAGCGACGAGGGTCCCATTACTTTTCGACGCGTCCCTCGATCGACCAACCACTCGCCCGCACAAGCCTCGTTGCAGGATCGATTGGCTCAGAAAATGCTCTAATTTTTTACCCAAGAGCACGAAACTAATGCTAGTCAAAACATTAGTATTTCCTTATTTTGACTATGCGGCAGGCCTGCTTTTGGATTTGATTAAGGAATGCTGCATCAGGTTGCAGCGATGCATGAATGCTGCTCTGCGTTTTGCGACAGGGGTCAAACGATGGGAGCATATTTCTCCGACTTATGCATCACACAATCTTTTGAAGTTTGAGACCCGTCATAATTATCTCTATCTCTCCTTGCTTGCACGCATTCTCAGCAGTTCCGAACCGCGATATCTGGCAGACAGCTTCGTCTTTCGCAAAAAGGATCGGCAAGGCTCAAAACGGTGGTCAAAATACGATCTCGACATTCAATGTGCAGGACAGAACGTTTTAGACTAGCATTTAAAATAGAAGGTCGCCTATACACGCGCCCTTGTTTCAAAATGAAACTAAAAGAATATGCTTTGCGTTGCGCTTAATTTAATTTATTATAATTTATTATTAGATTATAAGATACTTTTGTGAAATGCAATCTGGTAATTCAGCCAAAATACATATGTGTTTGTATAAGCGACAAATTTAGTATTTTATTTTATTGTAACTTTGTTGTAATTTTATTCTCAGCTATTTATTTGGTTATATTATATTTTTACTCGTTGAATTTATATTTTAATTATATCTTTTGTTTTATTTTTTTCTCTATAATTCATCTCATTGACACCAAAGCGGCGTTACTATTGTATCTACCATTATTATTTGTGAACCAATGTACAACGCATGTCTATGTAGGACCCTAAGTCCTTAGGTCAATAAACAAATCTAAATCTAAATCTAATCTCTCTCGATCCTATACCTGCATCCGAGTCAATGCATTTAGTTATATATCTGTATGACGATTTGTTATCTTTATCCAATGTAGTACAATTTTTTGTCGGCCTTTTGAATATAGTTAACTGCGCCATATACTTATAGTATGGGCCCTTCACTAGCCATATGACAATTCACTCAAATTATATTGCTCATACTGGTACGTGATTTGTGGCAGTGCCCTTGTGAATTAGTCTTTTTACTACACACTTGCGTACGATGTTAATGCTTCCATCCATTATTTAATAACGTGTGATACTTTTAATGCGATAGTCAATCCTTTCAAAAAGAAATTCTTATTAATAAATCTGCGTTATTTGGTTTTAGGAGCAATATATCATGCATTTGATTTTAAAATTAATGAATTATTGGAATTTTTCATTTCAACAATATAATTAGTTTTGTATTTTTTAGGAAAGTTAATCCTCGTATGGATTCCATTATTATAAGTATAATCTATAAATAAGTGATTATTGTAATCTCATAGTCTCTTAAACGTTAATCAATAACATTTAATGAATAACATTATAAAAGATAATAACAAAGTAAAATATATATTTACATACTTTAAGTAAATATCCTCAATATTAAATAAATTTCATAGAATATTTTACAATATAAATAAAGTGATAAGCACCGATAGTATACTGAATATTTAATTGTCTGACTTCTAAGGCGTAATTGAAAAAATTACCGCTTAAATGTTTTGCCTCCATAAAAAGGAAGCTTTGTAACGATGAAGAACTAAGTTTTCGAGAAAAAATTTTGCAAACTTATTTTGTGAGAAACTGGGTATGTGTGCACAAGGGCCTACAAGTGTATAATTTTCATTCAATTTTTTCGGAAAACAATTCAAAATTCTTCTAATTTTATAAGGTGATAACAAAATAAAAACATAGGTTCATTTAATTTCTAGATTCTTTTTTTTTTATTTTTAAAATCAATTTAATATTGTATTTATGCTAATAGCCTAATTAAAAAAGGATAGAATTATCAGCAATTTAAAAAAAAATTTGCTTCTACAGTTTATACTTATAGTCACTATTTAATGATTCTGTAAAAAATAATTTTGATAATAATATTTTATGTTTCTTAAATAGTACTTATTAAATAGCGCTATGAAGATTATTTAATTATATTTTGGATAGAGGTCGTTTACCTGTTATATATGCTTAACTTTTTGTCGGTTATTTATTTTTTTTTTTTTTTGTTAGAAAAAAAAATTAATGTAAGGAACAACCATTTTTTGTCGTTTGTAATTGTTAACAGCAGTGAAATATATTTAAACTCTTCAAATTTTTTTGGAAAAATAGCGTTTGCGTAATCAAGGGAAATCATGAGGTTAAAATTTTCTTTTTTTTCATATAACAATTTCTCTAAAGCATTGTTATGTACTTTATAAATTAATAGATAATTTATTACATAGTATTCGTGACGCATGTTTAAAATTTCATAAAAATGCTATGGCTAGTTTTTGTATAATAATTAAAAAAAATATTCAACCCTTTTCAATAGTTATAGAACAGGAGTTCGTTTAATTTATTGCTTTTATTAGGATACTGTATCAGTGACCATATCTCGGCAGGAGAGGGGAAGGGTCCGGATCACGAATTCGGCTGAAAGTTTGGGATAGATTTTTGGATGTAGAAATATAAAGAAAGCGGCACCCTTACGTTAAAAAACTGTAGTTCTGGACATTTATACCTTTATTTTGAAAATACACTTGAAAAAAACCTCTACTCAGATGGTAACTATTCAACTCTGGGTAATCATTTCAAAAATAGAAAATAAAACTAGAACAAATGGGCTTTCATTTGTTTTTTTTTTAAATTAAGGTGATGTGCTTTACCGACATAATTTCAGAATGTCTATATCTTTTGCAAATAATAATAGAATTACTAAAAAAAAATTGAGTATAGTATTTACATACACGGAGCGCCTGGCGTTCGTCTTTTTCCAAATAAATCATGAGAATTTATTTAATTAAATAAAACCGTACTTTCGGTAAGTAGGTCTCTGCAAGTGCTACTTTTAAAAAGAGCATAGCTAACGAAAATGCTAATAGAATCACTCAAAAAATTTTCTGAATATAGTGTTTACGGGTACGCTTGACGTTCGTCTTTTTCCAAATAAACGTTTGAATGTTGATTTAAAAAATATTGAAATTCACGGTATTACATGGCCTTAAAAAATGATGATTCCTCCTAAAGTTATGAAGGGTTATATTTGGGCACTGAAAGTGTACCAAAATATGTAAGCAGTCGAACAGTGAATTTTTTATAATCAATTTTAAACTTTCGTAATTTTGAAAGGAATCAACATGTTTTAACTCATAAAAAAGCAAACGAAAGCTCATTTTGTCTAGTTTTATTTTGTATTTTTGAAACAATATTTAAGAATCTCCAAAGTTAAATGGTTTTTTAAGAGGCTTTGTCAAGACTTTTTGCAAAATAAAGCTAAAAATGTCCAGAACTTCAGTTCTTTTTAGCGTGTGGGTCTATGATTGCAGCTTTTTACACATTTCTACATCCAAAAATCAGTACCAAAGTTTCAGCCGAATCCGTGATCCAGACCCCTTACCCTCTCCTAGTAAGTATATAACATATCTACCTATAATTGTTTGAACTTTTATTGTTTATTGACTGAAGTAACATGTGCTTAATCCAGGATTTTTTTAGAGAGTCTTGTTACAAACTTTTCTTTACAAGTACGTAAACTTGCTACTGTGAGAAGTTATGAAAATATGTCATACGGAAGTCTTACCGAGCTCACAACTATACACTTATTACTACTTTCCAATTCTTGTATGTACAATTTTGTCTTTTTATTCGAAACAAAACAAAACACTATCAACATTGATCTTAAGTCTTGAAGAAACTCTAAATTGTCAATGCAATTGACAATATATTGCAATATCTTTTTATAGATAACAAACAAATAAAATATCAATAAACCTTACAATTAATAAACGCGTACAGTCTTTTTTATTATGCTGGAAATAAAAATGGACAAAACAGTATACGATGTTTGATTTTATCAATACTTTTATTAATTACTTTAAGATATACATTGCTCGACAAACGATTATACAGACGTGTATACAATATTGTATTTTACACCGGGACGTCGACTTTTAAATAAAGTATATTTACAATGCGAAAAGAAATGTTCTTTTCTGTGTTATTTCGTGTACACGAATCTTTTCATATAGGAATACATTTGACGTCGAGGAATAAACGTCACACGTGAATCGAGTCGCGGCCCGATCTTCTTCATCGTGACATTTCCGTGTGGAAATATTTTCCAAGCCACTCGTCATGGCTTCGAGCGCGTACACACACACATACGCAGTGGGATGCGAAACGTGTATATAAAATATCGATTATCGTTTCCGAGCTCTCAACCGAAGGCTTTTCGACAGCAAAATGTACTGCGATCGCTTTCATTCATCCGTTCGTTACATTTATTTTTCTTCATTTTTCTTTTTTTGTAATATTTAATCTACCAGATTCACCGCTTTTCCCATACGTGAAACGATGAAATTTGATTTTTCCTTTTTTTTAGTTGAAGTGAAAAAATTCACCTTTCGAGAATGGCAAAATTCTTTTATTTATTTTATTTTAGTGCATCACTCACTTTACCTGCACTCCTACAAAAATAATGTAAAGTCTCAAAATCATTTGTCTTCGAACAATAATTACTTTTTCATATTTTTCCTTTTGATATTCCATTAATACATCATTTTAATTATTAACACAATAGTTTTCCCTTTTAGGAAACTGTTTAAATCTGTTACACGAATATCGTGTATTATACAAACAGTATAAAAGTTTACAAAAAATCCAAACGTGTTATAACAAGAAGTTTTATAAATTTAAGTAAAATCTGCATTATCTTTAACGTTTTATACAATATTTTTTGGTAATAGCTGCTTAAGAGATTTCATATAATTAATTTAGAAATACTTACCGAGGAAAGAACGATGCATCGTTAAAAAAGTTTCCGATTTTTACATTCGTAAAAATCGGTAAATTACGAATAATTTTAGATTTTTGTCAAGTCGACGGAAGTAAAAAACAATAACTATGTTCTGTGTTTCTTAGAATCGCTGTAGTTAGTATTTTCGTATCAACGTAAATATCCATTCGTGTTATGGGTTTTTAGATTAATATGTACATTAAGTTTTAGCTCTTAAGTAAATCGACGACGAATTTCCTTTCATTCATAAACATTAATTCAGCGCCATCGATTTAGTGACAAGAGTAAGACAGTATACTATTTACAGTTTATTTCAATTAAAAATATAAACTATCATACATTTTGAATTTGTGTGGACTCAAATAAACTATTCTTTCGTAAATAAACTATCGATTTAAAAAATAGAATTTTACTTAATTAAACAATTTTTAATTCAAAATTAGATAACTTTATATTTTTAATTTCACAGTCAGTAAGTGTATTAGACTATAATCTACGAAAATGTTTAAAATCTTATCATACAGGACCTTTTTGTAGATCAATATACTCTACAAAATCATTACGTACTACCGAACTTCAATGAGGAATCATAATGTTTGCTCCATATTTTTGCAAATTGTCATTATAAACAAGTTTTGAAGAATGGGTTTTATTTTCACGCACTAATTCAATTGGGCAATTGAAAAATAAACTAAAAGCTCAGCAAATAACGCCACTATTCTTTCTCCGACTAGAAAGAAAATATGAAAGAGACATCCCTCGCGAGAAAAAAAATATAATGTAGAAATTGAAAAGAAAAATCGGTCTGAGGAGAACGTTAAAAAGGAATTCTCCGCTTTCCCGTTCTTCTGCCGGTGACTCGTACAATCAGCGGAGAGCTTCGACGTCGAGTCGATTTCTCGAGGAAGCCGCGCGTCGCGCAGCGCAGCGCACCAGTGTAACTTCATTACACAAAAGGGGACGAAGGAACGCAATAGCAGCGGAAGAAAGTGGGAGAGAGAAAAAGCACGGGGATGCGACTACGAGGAAGGCGGCCACCGGAAGAGGACTCGAAGGAGAGAGAGGGAGAGAGAGAGAGAGAGAGAGAGAGAGAGAGAGAGAGAGAGAGAGAAGAGATAGACAGAGATAGAGAAAGAGGGAGAGTATAAGAGAGCCACGTAGAGGCGCAGCAAGAAAAACAATTCCCATGGCGTTTGACTTTCATTGGAATTTTCCTCGTAAAATTGGCGGATAAAGTTTTCGAACGGCGCTCGGCCACAGGCAGCCGGCGCTGGCGCGTGCACGGCCGAGAGTCCTCCCACTCCCTTGGACGCGTGGGAGATTCCCTTATATTTCCCAGAGGAGGGCCGCAGAAAGAGAGACAGAGAGAGAGAGGCAGGGAGAGAGGGAGAGAGAGAGAGAATGCGAGCGCGAGCACGCGGCCAAGTCCGATACCTATAAGGAGCGAGAGGGAAAGGGAGGAGAATCGAAGAAGCTCTTTGGCTTCTCTCTTCAGCGAGGAGCGTGTAGCCGGGACAATGAAGATCTTCTGCTAGCTGAAATCCATATGAGGTCTTAATGAAGCTTACTCGCTGGTTACTTTTGTGCCGTACCTTCGATGTTTTTACATTCACGCGGTCTTTGGACGCGCCTTTACAGTTGTCTATTTATCTAATTATGGCGCTTATGTTTAATCGTATAGTCACGGTAACGCAAATACATACACGTTTCAGTTGATAGTTTAGCGCTTTATTAATACAAATCACCCTTATTCTTATATGCTCCATCATTCATATGCTTTGCAAAAGCTTTGGTACTCTTTGGCGCCGAGGACACACAAAGTGTCATCGGATTTTCATTCCTCTGAAAACGTGCTTGTGTAACGTAATTTCGAGGCGCTAAGGGGAAAACATTTTACAATTGTACTTGCCCTTCCCCCTCATTAACATAGGTACTATAATAAAAAAATTAAGGATTATTCTCTCGCCTCTATCGATCGTTAACACTCTTATCAATGATCGGACGCAAAAAACTTGAGCAACCGCAAAGAAAGGACAATTGATCGTTATTAATTTTTGCAGTTTTCGTGTGCGTCGGCATTTTGTACGTAAAGTGCTTAATTCCTTACTATAACATTCTCTATTTAAACCTGTAAACTCCTTTCTCATTAGTCTTAAAAGTTACTTTCAGTGCAATCTACTTGCATGTAAGCAAAATAATCGAGTGTTGTCACGCCTTTGCAATAAAGTAAAGTTCACTCAAGCTCGTTCTCAGCACGCAACGCAGATATATATATATCGATGAAATAAAGGACCTGCGACGAATTATACATTGGAGTGACTATATTCGCGTACGCTTACAAATAACTGTCTTACTTTGTCTAGAAATTCGCGTTATACTTTAGTTATTGTTCTTGAGCGTAGAGTTTTGTTTTTATTTATTTTTTCATATTTATTTTCGAGCTTTGACAATCATTATAATTTCATCATCGACGACATTATTCCGCTATTCTATATTATCGCAAATACATTGTATAGACGAGAATCTGTAAAAAACGGTTGACGAGCGACGACGAGAAGACGGGCTAGCGCCGAGGAGAGAAGAACGGGACACGAAGATGACGACAAGGAGGACGAGGAGGGGCTGGAGGTGGAGGAGGAGCCGGAGGAGGAGAGCACACGTGTCTCGCGGCATTCACATCTCGGTGTTCTCCTCGTCGAGCTCCTCGTCGAGCTCCGGCAGCGTGTAGACGGCGGGCGGCGGGGGCACCGGCACCGGCACCGGCACCACCGGCCTCAGGTGGTCCTCCAGCTTGAGGATGGGCTTGCAGTCGCGCGTCACGTCCACCTGATTGTAGGAATCCTTGAGTATGTTGATCTCGTTCTCGTGGGCGAAGATGCTGGCGGGCGGCTCGCTCATGCAAAGGCTCTCCTCGGTAACGTTGCGGTGGCAGAGGTTGCTGCTCGGAAATTGTCACGAGGTCATGGCGAACGGGTCGCCCGACAGCTCGTCCACGCTCGACGAGGCCTTCACGGGCTCGGGCTTGTCCGGCTGGTGGGAGAGCCGGTGGACGATCTCGTCGTGCAGTATGTTGAAGCACATGGCGGTCAGCGCCATGCCGGACATTATGTAGCACGAGCAGAACCAGATCGTCGCGTTGCGCGCCTCGAGGCCGCTGTAGCTCGGGTAGGAGCCCGGCACCATGTCGCCGAAGCCGATCGTGCTCAGGCTCATGAAGCAGAAGTAGCTTGCATCTGAAAGTCATCAAGATACACTTTCATTCGATATAGTGCCAAAATTATAATTAGCTTTATCTTTTACAACGAATATCACTAATGAAATGCTGCTTTTATAATTACGGTTAACAGATGTATCTACATTTTAATTTATTAAATTAATGATATATTATCTATAATTTTTTCTAGATTGTTTTCAAGGCGAGAATTTAATGAGTTTTATTTTAATTGAAATTTAATTAAATAATAAAAAGCGCATATAAAGATTAGATTATAAATAGCATTTTGTAAGATACGAGCTCATGTACATTTCAAATTGAATATTCAGACACATTTTAATTCAAAAAGCTTTGGCTTCTTATCAGTGTGGTGCAAAATTTAATTACTTTTTTACTAATAGAGAGAGAGAGAGAGAGAGAGAAATGTGAACCTATGAATGTCCAGCCCTCGAGCTTGTGAAGAGTGAAGGCCCCGGCAATAATGTAGCAAAACATGGCGCCGAGGCAGATGCTAATTGGGGCGAGTATCGTGACGTTAGGCCGGTCGCCTGAGCTCAGGCTCGAGACTTCATCCTTGGGGCTGGCCTTGATCTCGACCGAACTGGGGTAAGTCGAGGCGTTCGCCCTCACGTAGAAGGGCTCTTGCAGCTGGAGTTGCTGCTGCTGTTGCGCGAGCTCCTCTTGCTGTCGCCTCTTCCTCATGCGTCGCTCCTTCTCCTGCAAAAGAGCGTCCCCCCGTGGCGCATTCGCACGAGACGCGGACACAGAGGGAAGGAAAGAAAAAAGAAGCCACACACGGCTCTCGTCAGCATTCTCTCTGGCCTGATTTTGCAAGTGGAAATAAGTGTAATCCACCTGGCTGTCTTTTTACTTGCCGCAGAGTTAATCCACCTTGAAGCCGCGCGCGTTCTTTAATATTATCTCAAATCCGGCCGCCCCCCCCTCTCGTGTGCGAGCTACTCTGTGCGTGTACGTATATTTTATGTGCGCGTCAAATTTTACCGACGTTTATGGAGCTGATAAAAACTGGGGCAAACGTCAAGCCCATTCGACACGTTCGATCAAGACGTTCGAACCAGATGAATTAATTCTCGGCAATTATGGACCAACGTTTAATATTGTATGCTAATTGCAGGTGCGCATAGAAAAAGAAGAGAGATTGTACGAAGAGAAAAAAAATACTAATATATAATTTGTTGTATGTTAATGTATCGTGATGCATGACATTTGCTTGCTCAAAAAGAAGTGGCATTTGAAATGAAACATAAAAAGAGAAAAAAAAACAACAGAATAAGCAAAAGTATATTTATTATCTGCGAAGCTGCTTGATTTGCTTTCCCGTCAGGTGGAGTATCATGTGAATGGAAAATGCAACACATACGCTCACCTGCATCCGCCTCTCGTCGTAGCAGCAGTAGCCGCAGTTCGAGCAGAGGCAGCAGCAAAGAGCCCGCGTGAAGACGCCCCGAGCGCATCTGGACAGTAGTCCGCCAGCGCTCGACAGGTAGATCAATGTCAAAGGGATGCCCACGAAAGCGTAGCCCATCGTCACCACTTTGCCCAGAGTCGAGCGTGGCGCAATACTCCCATAACCTGCAACAGCGCACAAACAAATACATCAAGTTATTATATTGACGTGTTGTTGTGTATTTTAATGGTTCATTGAGTAGTTTTCCGACAGTTTAGTAATAATTACTAACAATATCAAAGTATCAATCAACACCAATTTCTCAAAATTTTTTCAGAAACTGCGTAAATCCTATTTTTATATTTTTTTAACTTCATAAGGCTGTAAATGGATTGAATGAATACATTATCTCATATTTTGCCTGATATATCAGACAAGGAAACTGAAAAAGTAGTACATAATAATTAGGTCTTGGAATTAATTTTATATTTTTGCAGTATTAGAATATAATTTTCCGTTGATTTCAACTATCTCCATGGGCTTTGTAAGTCACTGACAGCGAATTATCAGTTATGTATTTAAAATTGTTTTCAGTGCGTTGTGTTCTTCTCTCCATTTAAAACTTTTTTAATGCTATTGGCAAAAGAAATATTAGCGCACACAGAAGTGCCATACAGTAAAAGCTCTAGTGAGTTATACGCCGCAATATTAAATAAATCTTTAGTGATTATGCGAGTAAAAATTTATATGAGCTCGTAGAGATGAAGTATTAACAATAAAATTTTATGCTTGTATCGTGATAATTCCTTTGCTATTCTCACCTAGGTAATGGCATATTGCGCTCATGCATTAAGACTGCTGAATAAAAAGGCAGAATTGTTATTAGAAGACTTCAGTTTTACGTTGTATTTGAATGACTGTATTTATAAGCTATGTTTTTTAAAACGGTGACTAATTGTAATTTAATTTGTATATTTACGTTGATATTGACTTTACCATTATCCATTTCCTTAAACATAGATGTAAATAAAAACTATCGTTTCTAATTGATATTAACTTTTTAAATGTATTAAAAACAAATTTTTTTTAAGGAAAAAGATTTTATTGAAGATGGAAGCAGTTTACAAGAGGATTCAGATGATAAAAATATGTTAAAAGAATCAAGGAACACTCACGTTTCGAGATATAGGAATTTGAATCCAAATAAAATATTGAAGCATGATAGTTCTTTAGATGACAGTGTTAAGTTCAAAGAAGTTCAAAAGAGGAATCGAATGAAAAATCATGCAAAAAACTTAAAGTATAGAAGAAGTAATTCCCAAATACCAAATAACAGTAAAAGTCCAATATTCATTAATCACATGACTAGAGTGATTCAAACTATTGACATAGCTATACGGTTTAGGGAAAACGTAGTTCGTTCACTTGGATGGATGTTACAAGTTCCTGGCAGAGATATATTTTCTGAAGAGCAATATTCAGGTCTTCATCTTATATACACCGCAGTACGAGAAAACTTAGTAGATTTTGTTAGATTAACACCTCCATTCGTTGAATATTTATGGAAAGAAGCACAAGTCGGCAAACAACAAAATGTGGAAATGCTCTTCAAGATTTTGTCAAAAAATCTTCCCACATATATAAAATGTACCGCCCATTTTATCGTTCGAGAACTTAATTACAAGAGAATAAATATACCTGAAATAATAAACAGATATAAGCCCTTAAATTGCTATTTCGATTATTTCACTGAAATATCACAAGATTATTTGCAACAGAAACGTTTATCAAAAATTGAGTTGTTGGAGATAATGGCTAACCCAAGTACACCAGATCAGTGGACAACGTATAACTCAGTGGGGCCTATTTTTTTGAATATTATCAATCATCTAAACGAAAAACTAATACCATTGACACAAGAAGTATTCGTAAGCTTCTTAATTTGTATGCCAATCAGTCCTTTAGATCCAAGCCTCGAAGAACACATCTTTTATCTTTACAAATTGGGCAAAAGAAATAAAATACCAAATTGGGGGACAATAGATAAAACAGTGCCTGATAAAAATGTATACACTTTGATCTATACAATTGTACAAAGACTTTTACCTGTTCAACACGATAATTATAAAGTTACAGAAGCTCTGTTCTACATTTTAAATCATTTAAAAATGCCACCAAACACTCACATGAACCCCAGTCTTGAAGATGTTAAAAAACTTGAGGATATTAAAAAAGAGTCACTAATAATATTAATGGAAACGATGTACTTTCCCATTTTCAGCAATGATGCATTAGATGCAAGAAACCGGATAATATCTGAGATTAAAAAAGACAGTTTTGATATCAAAATTATTTTCTCAAGAATGAACAGATATAGGTACGACAATATACATGATTTGCTTCTTGCAATCTTAACAAAGTGGCAGCAAATATTAAAACCATCAGATACGGAAATGATTCAATGGATCTGGATTGTTAAATCAAACTTGATACTCAAAAAACTATTGCCTCCTTCACCGATTGAAAATCCTGCAAATATTTTCATTACCGATTTATTACCACCAATAATAGTAAAAGAGAAAAATATCAACATTTTCATAGAAAAGCCAACATCGAATAAAATAATTGTAGTAAACAGAGGACAGTGCTTCTATCCTAAACAATGTTTACAAAATTCACGAGGGATCAATGAGTTGCCAAGTTCATTAGTAAACATAATTGACCAAATAGGAGTGGAAAATATTTGTTCATCACAAAATTCATCTTCGAACCTGTGTACGCCAAATAATCAACCTCTCCCAACATGTGAACCGAAAATAATATATGAACCGTCTCCTCCGGCAGATTGTCCTCCAGCAGAATGTCCTCTAGCAGAATGTCCTCCAGCAGAATGTCCTCTAGCAAAATGTCCTCCAGCAGAGTGTCCTCCGCAAGTATGTCCTCCAGCAGAATGTCCTCCGCAAGTATGTCCTCCGCAAGTATGTCGTCCGAAAGTATGTCCAGTATGTCCTACGCCTGATAACCAAGAAACCGCCGCGAACTGCAAGGGTGACGACCGGGTATTTGTTGATACTGCTGGATGTATTCAGATAGTGGGTTTTGAAAACGTAACCGACCGAGAAGAGTATACGTCAATAACAAATTTAATAGTGTTTCTTGTAAGGCAAAAATACGTAGATGTAATAACTGTTTGGAATCTACGAGAGACTAAAATTATAACACCCAAAGATGTATATGAAATGTTGATCATAGTGAAAGACGTTGCTGGAAGGGATTTGATTGATTATATATGGCTATTAATCCAGGTTTTCGAGAGAGTATTACCCAATTTGCACGTGACCACAGGTATTAAGATGATTCAAGATGGTAGGACAGTCAAACAAATGACAATCGATTTAGATAATTTGCTAAAATATGTACTTAATTTTAAGGAACTTTCCTTAAAAGAACAGCAAGATTACATAGCGGTACTCCGATATTTAGATAAGAATCCTACTATACTCGCCAGAAGTAAGCTTGATCTTTTTAAATACCAAACTAAAGGAATGTTAATACGTTATATATGGACACAATTAATAGGAAACAAAGAAGTAGATGAAAACATAAGACAAAAATTGCAAACGTTATTACCACGCATTAGGTTAGATGGATCTGGGGCAGAAAAAATAGAGATAAAAAAAGTACGTACATTAGAAATTAGAGATCAATAGAATATTTATTAAAACATACGTTATAAGTGTAAATATATATGAAAATTAAGTTCTTTGTAAAAAATCTTTTACGGTGTACCAAAAATTTATTTCGCAATAAAATTTATTACAGAAAAATGAATTATTATTGATAATATAAAATTTATAGTTATTTTTTTTTTTTTTTTACTGAGGTATAAATATATTTTTAAATAATTATGAAAACATCATACTTAAAAAATTATTTTTTTTTAAGAAAAATGTTGAAACCACACTTTATTTATTTTCAAATAGCAATTTTTAATTTTACAATTAGTTATTTTTTCTTAATTTGTAGAACTAAATTTCATAAATATAAGTATTTAGTGACATTAGTTCGGGCGCGACATAAAAGGGGTCATGGGCCCACATGCAGGTTAAGGCACAAAAATCGAAGGATATTTGATTACATAATGGTTAAAATTTACATATGCTTTGAATATGTTAATAAATTGCTTGAAAATCGAAAAAACTATGAAAATCATGCGGGTATTTTACTGTTAGAATTTGCAGTAATTACACTGGTAAAAATTGTAAAGTTCTTAACCACAAATAATCGATTTCAATCAAAACTAGGTTTCTTCTGGCTAAACACAAGGCAGGCAGCGTTCTGTTTGGCGAGTATAAGAAACGAAGTAATGTATGAGCGAGCGATGCGATGATGCATCCTTTATATCTACGCCCTTTATGAAGACTGGCACGTTTCATGACGTCCTCGCGAAAACTAGCACATTTCTCCAAACTGCAATGAAAACGTCGAAAACTTACATAAGTTACGACTTCGGTACGTGCCAGTCTTTGCCGCAAATGTTGTAATGGACCAGTGTTCGTCGAAATCTGAATAGTGCAAGTTTTCGTAACGGGTGTGGATATATTGATTTGGGTCTCAATCTTATTTTTCTTTCATGAATTTGTTCTTTTATCTTCATACAATTGTTACCGGAGTATAGATTAACTGTTTATTTATGTTTATGTTTGCACGAATTTTTATTCATGTAATATGCGTTCAATAGTAAGATATTCAACGTACGTGCCTAAAATATTTTTTCATCAAGAATTTTGTTTTTCACTTTGTTGCTCACTTCTAGGTCTATGCGTCATAAACTAAGCGACTCCAGAACGAGATAGGACGACAACGGAGTCTTCAGCCATCAACCCACGAGGAAGCTACGAAGCCAGGCACATACACTTACATACGATTAGGACACCTCTCTCTCTCTCTCTCTCTCTCTCTCTCTCTCTCTCTCTTTCTCTCTCTCTCTCTCGCGCGCAATTGAGTATCTAATAAATAGCGCAGTTTACTTATACTTTTTGCCTTTCCGACTTCTTATTTCACGTAAAATCAACCTCTCCGGGTGCGTAACCCAGTGTCACCGAGAACTGAAAGATACCTCTCACATGTAACAGAAGAACCTTTTTTTTTCTTTATTAATTAAAATGTATTTTATCACCAAGTTGAGAACGGTAGTTGCATGTTAAAACTTGTAACCTTGGAGCTTAATATCTCTATTTTGAATCGTTAAAATGATTTATGATCTCGAATACTATCTTATATGTATACTATTATAATGAACAGATGTATCAATTCTCATAAAGATTGAAAAAAGACGCGTTTTGGGATGAACTACCTTAATTTGTTTCCAAGTAAAAAATGATCGTCACCATCCCTTTAGCGGCAGTAACCTTCAAGTTGGCTCGACGACGAAGACGATTAGGGCGGTTGTGTATTTATTGCGCGACACGACTCGCGGCAGCAATGTGTCCTGCGCGAGAACTATACCAGCGCTGCAGCATTTAATTAAGCCCTCAAGTAATTTGCATAGACGAGGACGATGCTACCTTGGGTGCGCACGTTCCGGAATCTCGCAATAACATCTCGAAGATGAGCCGTGCAAGGAAGGAAGAAGGAGGGGGGGGGGGGGCACCGCGCCACGGGCGAATGCATGTATCACCCTTGTCGAGCGAGCCCCGTTCCCTCTCTCTGTCTTCCTCCCTCTCGTTTGCTCGCATACGCCATGCGCCTATATGCTTTGCTCCTGCGTGCGTTTCGTCTCTTTCAGCCTGAGCAACGTCTCCCGTATAGCCTTTAAGCACCTAAGTAAGTGCGAGCGAGCGCCTTGTGCATGCAGCCAGAGGAGAAGGAGCAAGCCATATGAGCAGCACACCCCGATAAATCATGCCGTATAATGCTGCGGCGACGACGTTTCCAAAAGCAGCCGTTATTTTGTGAACATTGTCGCCGGCTCCAAGTGGTATCAAGTGTAAAATTTACGTCGCAACGAGAGTCGAACAGTTGTTACATTGTATAATAATTATTCCTCGTTTTTCCTCCCGAATCGAAGCCGTAAAGCGTGATATATTGCATACTGCGCACGGTACCTAGACCGAAGCTCCTGCTGACGCATCATATTTACCTGATAGCCCTCGTGAGAAAATTAATATAACGCGCGGAAGGCAAACACAGCTTACATAATCAAGGCGGTATTACGATCTGAGCACACCTGCTATATTGTTCCTCCCGCGAAGCGATATCGGAGATGTTAGCGACGAAAGCGGGCGCGCGCGAGTTCGGAACAGCTTTTATGAAATTTCATGTACATACTTAGTCGGGCTGCCACCATCAAACGGCCCGCGCCGCGGCAACGAGCGAGAGAAGGAAGTGGCGAGGGCGAAAGAGGAGAAACAGAGCTGTCGACGGAATTCGAGAATATGCCTTTTTGTTTATGCATAACCTTCGGGAAAAATCTTGCCTTCAACGCGCGCGGGACTGCTGCTGCCTGCGACTCGCAAGAGGCTTTCATTCGTCATTGGATTTAGCCCGCGCGTCCTCTGAGGTAAGACAAGTAGCAGCACTTTGGGAGGTTCTTTGGCTTCTTTTCATTTAAAAAAATGATCGTTCCCTCCCACTTTGACAATCTGCGAAAACTATATTCTGCTTTGTAAATGTCGTTTTCAAACAAAACGTTTTACCTTCTATAAATTTGTTTTTCTCAACCGCAAGATCTTACCTATAAACAACGGTTAAGTTGGATGTTTGGATTTGATAAAACGAATAAAAATAAATTGTTGAGTATCACTTGAAAAGTTAGACATTCGAATTTTTCATCATTTTTCATTTTTCATTTCACAACAGAAAACCCATAACAATGTCTTATTACCTAATTATTGATTTACAAATACGAAAATTAGCGCGATTAACTCGAATAGTGTTAGTTTTCATCGAAAACTTGTGAACGCGTTATTTTTCGTCTCAATTTTGCAAATCGTATTTGGGTTCGACGCAAACCCGTAAATGATGCCAGTTTTCGTTGCAGTTTTGCCAAATGTGCTAGTCTTAGTGAGGAAGCAGCGTAACGTGCTAGTTTTCGTTGGGGGCGTCGAAATAACATTCAGTTGGAAACACTAAAATACATCTGCACGCACGTTTTATATTAAATTAAAAATCATAACAAATCTGTGTCTACTTACATTGGCACATCTAAGGTTCAACAAATCAGATAAAAATGTTATGAAAACGTTCGACAGCATGCAAGCCAGACTGCTTGGAAGCCAGAAAATCGTCCCTACACATATAAATGCGGCAAAGTGCGCAGTTCTGGGAGCTACGAGATTGCAGCGTGGCGCGGAGGGCGCAAGTGGATGCAGGCCGGAGGCCACATTCAGGATGAATGGGGGCAGGAGCATGAGAGCGCGCGAGAGAGAGAGGGACGAGGCTATGCTGCACCCGGTCGGGAATTCAGGAGACAGCGTGCGCACCTTGATGTATGAGATGCCCCGCGTGTCCCTCGTCCAACACCCTCCCTCTTCTTGACGCGTCAAGGAAACGTTGCCTCATAAAGTATATATCTCGAGAGCCCTGCACGGGTGTGTGCGTACGAAGAGCCCCAGCAAGATGTTTCTATTTCATGCTAACGCGAATGGGAATAAAGTCTGGGATGCGGCAAGTCGAATAGGAGAGTGCTGAGGAAAGAAAGTAGAAGAATGTGAGAAAAACTTATAGGGGAAGACTAGAAGAGGCTACTGCCATTCTCTCAGTAAGCGTGGGAGGGTGCTGATAGGCCGGGCATTAAATCATCCAGAAAGTCTATATAGTAAGCTCGGCTTGAGCGGGCGCTATATCGGAGAGTTTCTCAGCGTATCAACATGTCGTCGGTGTGCGCCGATACGTATACAAATTATACTCACTGGTTTTGCTTGTATAGAAAATTAATGTAGAACAGTATTGCTAAGGTGGTTTTCAAGTACTTATAAATAATCTCTCATAGTACCAACGTATTTTTTCATTCTAAATGTCTATTGAACGAAATTTCTTAATTAATATAGCCAATGGAAGAAGTGGATGCTCAGAATAATGAAGTTTCCGGTGAAAACCATTATGGCGATCCTGACTGCCGAAGAGAAAATAAAATTTTCGCCACTTTCCGACTGGGGTTACTTGCCACGGCCTTTGTGTGTGTGTGTGTTGCCGACGTTCCGGATAACGAGATTTTTACACAGAGGAAAGCGATAAAGATAAACAAGTGTTCGCGCATCGTCGGATTCCTCGTAACGAACTTGCCGGAAATTGATTTCCTCTCCTCTTACTCCCCCCTCCTCTAGGAGTGCGAGCAGCGGAGCAGTAGCAACGAGTTTGCGAAAGGTCCGAAGAGAAAGGAGGCAGCGGTGTGGCGACAAGAACGTTCGTTACTCTTGCGCTTCGGTATCTGCGCCCTCTCTCTCCCTTCTCCTTCTTTCTCTTTGCCTCGCTCATCGGGCAGAGAGCTCTGGGCCGGAGGCCTGTGGGAGGAAGGGAGGAGGGAAAACGAATTTATCCATCCGCGGCGAGCGAGCGTGTGTACAGGAGGGGGCGAAGGGTATCGACAGACCGGAATTAAGGGGAATTACGCTGGAAAATTTATCCGGGCGAGCGAGCGAGAGCGGCTTCTACTCCTGGAGGCGCCGTTGCCGTGGCCGGCGGACCGAGAGATGGAGCGCAGGTGATTTCTGGGGAGCAAGGAAGCGAGAGCAGCCCCGCTATCAGTGAGATTTGCGAAATCGCTCAGAGCCCCACGCGCGCGCGCTAATGAGGAAGGAGAAAACGGACTATTCGCCGTTATATATAGTGACGCCACCTCCTCTCTCTCTCTCTCTTCCTTCCGAGCTGTTTTGTCTTCTAATGGACGGAAAATAATTTCCGCCATTCCTCTTCTCTCTCCTTTCACCACTTGTCTTCTCTTCTAGCCCGCCCCCTCATTGCCGCCCTCTCTTCTTCACGGTCTTTGTGTTGCATTATAACTCGCTATTCTGAGCTTTATTGGTCGGCATTTGTTTTTATTCAGGATACTACTATACTTGTGATGCTCTATCAACGGGGATCAAGTATGAGAGCTTTCGTTGTTAACATTTAGAGCATGTTTGATCGTTGCGCATTAATATTGCTGCAATCAGCGTCAATTTCACATTAATAAATTCTATACGGTATATGAGAATCATTCTAATACAAAAAATTTATGTATAGTTAACAGTATTCCAACTTTTTTAAAGCCATATTATTAACTTAATTACATTTTTGAGATTCGCGTGAGCATTATTTTTTAATTCCAGCGAGAACAAGCGAGGCAAGCTGGATTTAACCGGCTTTGATTCTGCGAGAGCGAGATTAAAGAGCTTAAAGTTTTCAAGAAAGCAGCATGTGTGTGCGCGCGAGTGCGCGGCGACGGCTTAAGAAAAACTGAAAACCCGTGTAGAGGAGAAAAAGGAGGAGAAAGTATAAGAGAGGAGAAAAGGGGCGAGATGATCAGCGTGCGCGTCGCTTTGACGCATTATTCTTCCCCCTTTTTTCTCCCGTCGAGCAGCTTCACCGGTGAGCTGCAGAGAGAGAGGGAAAGAAAGAGAGAGCCGCGTGTCTCGCGCGATAAGCGGCGAACTTACGAGGACATCAGACATAAAAGAAGCTCTGACCAGAGGAGAGCTTTAAGTCTCGCACACACGGGATGTTTCGCAGAAAATCGAATATCGATGCCAAGGGAGATAGAAAGATATAGACACAGTGAGCTTGCGTGTCCGTGATCCACACTGGCCCGTATATCTATACATACGTATATGTACGTACGCGAGAGATTCTTCCAGCTCCCTCTTTTCTCGACTCGCTGAACCGATCGACTCATGGCGCGCGACTTATAGTTTCCCCTCCCTCCTGGCCCGGTCTCGAGCGCGCGCACGTCAAGGAAATCGACGCGGAGAGAAGACTTTCCCGTTCGTAAATCAGCCGTCCAGCCGCGCGGCACAGCAACCGAGCACCGGCCAGAAGGAGACAAAGGGAAAAACACAGAAGCAGCAGCAGCAGCAGATGCCGGAGTAGAGCTTCTTAAACGAAAACACACGCAGAGGGAGTCTGCGAGCTCGGCGAGATAACGGAAAAAAGAAGGAAATGTTTGATAAGTTTACGGAAAGCTCTTGAGATATGGGGCTTAGGCGCGGCCCGGCTTCGGGACGCGTTTTAACGGGAGGGATGTTTTGTAAACTCTCCGCGGCTAAAGTTATAACGAGGCGAGCTTGTAATTAGAACTGAAAGCTAAATAACGCGCGTCTGCTCGAGTGTATAAGGGCGCGATGTAAATTCGTTAAGCAGTCGAAATGTATACGCCGGCTGCGCAAGCACGCCACGCGATCATTAAAGTATCGTGGCAAGTCTCGCGGCGCAGCCAACTCCAAGTTATTGCTATTGGCTCATTACCATTTTGAAACTTCATTAAAATTATCGGGCCTGGTGTGGGTAAAATCGACTAATGGTTATTGCCTTGCAAATCGTTTCGTTCGCACTTTTTTAATTGTCCGACTTCCCCGCGCCTCGCAGATTCTCTTTCCCTTTATCTTTGCTTTTCGTCTATGTGTACTTTTCTCTCTCTTTTCTTTCTCCTCTCTTTTATCTCATTCCTCGTCTTTTTATTTTTTCCCTCGCCATTTCGTCGAAATCGAACTTAAGCTCGGAGCTTCCAGCTACGTAAAATTGATGCGCGAGCGTCGGCGTTGTTTCAACCTTAAATTGAATTCGGAGAGTCGCTCATTCCTAGGAGGGAAAAAGCTATTTGATTGCCTAGAGCGAGATGTTAAAAAACGAGCGTACTTTTTCTTAATTTCTGAGAATTCTCTAAAATCCCGAGGAACTCGTTTGTCTTTTGAAACTTAAATTATCAATGAAAATTATCGTTACCTCTCCAACAGTGGATTAAAATCTACTGTTTTCTAACGCGTTACATTTTTCCAAGGAAAATTGTCCATTATAGTTATACTGTAATAAAACAAATATCAAACTTTATGTTAAGGTACAAGTAACAATGTTTATAGTCGCAAAAATCGTGTACCATTACTGTCTTCATGCTAGTACTTATATATATTCGAAATTACATTATTATTATTTTTTTTTAATCTAATCTAGAACTAAAAAATTATATTAAGAAACAATGGGTGGCATTTTCTACTTCTAGTTTAGATTTCGTTAAGATAATTTAAAATTTGTGTTGACATGTTTACTGCGGCCACCTATTCTGCTACATTCATATAAAATTTAAGATAATGTACACGAAAAGATAGGTTTAAAGGACAATTAAAAATTTACAACGTATTCTAGATGAACAAAGATTGTGTAATGTATTGTAAGTAAGGGAAAAAATATTAGAGAGAATTCGAGGACATTATAGAATCAGTTTTCTTCTATACATATTAACACTGTTAGATAATTTATGCTGATAAAATTATAAAATATACTTTTATAATATTTTCTCATAATTTGAAAACCAATTCTACAATTGCGTAGTCGTTATTTATAATTCAATTGTATTTTTATACGCCTAACTTTTACAAAATCTAATTCGAAGGTCTTATGATGCCAAATGATTGGTACTTTTACTTTATAAATGCACTTTTTTTTTAAACATGAACTATACAAAATAAAACTTGGCTACTTTTTATTAGAACCATTCTTACACTTAGAAATATTGGTGATATACATCACAAATAGTCTCTCAACTATGAATGATGTGGAAAGCCAATCTTAATTTGTGCTGGAGTATAGCGGCAATGGGTCAAGAGGAGGGTTCACTGGCGTTCCACCAAAGGCAAATTGAAGAGTAGCAACAGCAGCAGCAGCAGCAGCAGCAGCAGTAGTAGTAGTGGAGAGAATACATCGAAGCGAGGGAGAAAGAGAGAGACGATAAAAAAAGGAACGACTCACCAGATCAGCATTGCGTCAGCCGTAACGAAAACTCACTCGATAGATAATCCATCGATTCGCCGTTATGTACTGGCCGTGCGCCGCCGCGTCGGACAATGCTCACTCGTCCGCACCGAATTGGCCGACGGTCCAAAACACGAGCCGGCAGAGATAGAAAGCGAGGCGGAGGGTAAGAGGAGGAAAAAACGAGAGAGAGAGAGAGAGAGAGAGAATTCAGCGGTGCAGCGCGGCTAATACAATTTCGCAAACGATATCGCCCGATGTCACGCGACGAGCTCTATGGAGGCATGCGTTGTTGCTCGCCGCGTGATCCATTATATGCCCCCGTGTCGCCTCTCGACCTCGCCGTCGATACGGTCAAGCGCGCGATGAATTTGGGATGGGGCTCATTCTCTCTCTCTCTCTCTTTCTCTTCCCCTTATTCCTTTATCGAAGTGAGAGGTGGCAAGTAGATACAGCGCGGGGCGCTCGCTCTGGGCAGACTTCATGGAGCGGCAATGATACGCGTCGTGAAAGACCAACAAGGAAGGTCCGGTCCGTTTATCTGGCGGCGCCACCGACGCCGCCGACGCGCTCGGACTGAAAATCAAACGAGCGGAAGTGCCGAGAAAATAAGGGAATCCAAGTAATAGAGAGACAGAGAACTGGAGTGAAGAAGGAGAAAGACGGTGATGGGATAAGGAGAGCGAGAGAGAAGGAACAAGGAAGGAGGAAGAAAGGGATCCCGTTCTCTGGGAGGTAGGGGAAGGCAACCGTGAGAAAGAAGTTTGCGATACTTCCTAACAAGTTCCTCGCTGAATGCTACGTGTATAGATATACAACCTATAGATACATGCTCAAGTTAGCCGGGCTATAGCGGCATATCTATGTGCGCGGGGAATGTTTGCCGAGAGCGATTAAACTTTCTTATCTGGATTTAATAACGCAATCGCCTAACCGCGTTATATTAAATTGCGAAAGTCGCTCTTAGCTAAACAATATATCCGGCATTCTCTCGCTTCTCTCTCGATAGTTGAATTCCGCCGCTAGAGATGCGATCCCCTCGTCCCGGCTGAACTCGCCCCGTTATATATACTTGTATATTTCATTCCAATCGATAATTGAACCTTTTGCGAATTGTAGCGCTCCGCGCGAAACATCTCCCCTGCCCCAGCCAACCACGCTTTGAAATATTCGCGCGCGCAAACATTTCGGCATTGTTTGCCCGTCGAGTTTTATTTACCTGTTCAATGGCGCGCTTTAATGGATTAACATAATCATCGATGAAATTAGTTAAATTAGAGGTCGGTGTTTACCCACGATGCAGCCACGCATCAAAACGCTAGTGCTGCTGTATGTACATCCAACTTCTAACACGAGGAGTGATATTGTATTATAATATTCAAGGGTCGCGAGTTGTAACTAAATGTCGCGATCGCTAGTTCTACATATATGCATATGCTAATGATTTCCAGAAATATTTTCCCTGCGAAAAAAGGCGCTCGAGCAAATAATAATAATACGGGACTTGATTTATTTACATTGCGAGCATTGATTGGATGGTCACGCAGCGAGTTTGCACGCTCACCCGACCACGCAAATCAAATTCGAAAATTCATGCATATTTAATCGACGAGCGCGTGATTACATTAGCCCGTATATATTGAATATCATTAAAGCGAATCACCAAAAGTTAGACACTGTGGCCTCTCGTTCGCTACTCCAAAAACTGCTTGTCGCACCTTAATTTTCGTAATTGAGTCGCGTGACGGTGAATATAGTAGCAAGAAGAAGAAGAAGTCAATCATCTTGGACGCGCACGCGTGGGCCGGGTGAAAGAGGGCGTTTATGTTTATTTCCCGAAGGAGCATTAGTCTCCGTCAAAAGTTGTTGCAGCTGCGCCAGTCACGTGTCGATATTATTAATAATAATGTCGGCAGAGCCTGGCGCGCCCTTGCGTCGATGCAAAACGCTTACGGCGTCGACGTCGACTAAGTTAAAGAGAGAGGAGAGAGTCTTGGCTCGCGTCGATGGCTCGATAACGGCTTAGATGACTTTTCACTCTTCTCGAATATAATGTAAAGTCGCCTACCGACGACGACGACCGGTCTCACTTTCTTCTTCTTCTTCTTTCCCTCCTGCTCTCTCTTTTGCTTCCGTGTAGCTTCGAAAGCGTGCCGAGGAGGATGAGAGGGGGATCGATAGCGCCTGGGACCAGAAAATATTTACTTTGAGTTTTTGGCCTGTCGTGACTTCGCTCGCGTCGATATACACGCACGAGCTGCGACATTATTCGCCGAGCGTTTTGGGGAAGAGAAGCGCGCTCTGTGCTTATTGCCCGGGAGAAATTGCTCTCGGCGCCCTGTAAAACTCGAAAATTCGCAATTTTCAGTTTGCACGTGAAATTGCAATTTTGCAATATTTGCATTTCGCGCTGCTTTAAACAATAACTAGCTAACGTGAATTTTCCGAAAGGGAACCTTTTCTCTTTTATTTCGTGCCGGCAGAATCCGGATTCAATTTAGATTCGGAATTAAACAAAGTATCCGCATGCAGATTACGCTCACGCGCATGTTTCAATAACAGCAGTTGTAAAATTCGTTATTTTATAAATTGCAAGCAAGGATAAGAATCTGTTATATCTGCTTTCGTTTGATTATCTCCTATTGTGCCGGCATAAAGTGACCCGTAACAAGGGCTCCATAGGGTGATTCCATTAAAAAAGCCGATTCCGACCATTCGAAATGATTTAAAGCGATAATAATCTTTAGGATATCCTCGAGATATGAA
The DNA here is from genome assembly GCA_030522905.1 of Torymus flavipes. NCBI lineage: Eukaryota > Metazoa > Arthropoda > Insecta > Hymenoptera > Torymidae > Torymus > Torymus flavipes. The sequence goes on along the minus strand of JAPYZO010001166.1, from coordinate 6,630 downwards.
GGGGGCGCGCACTATTCGGCGAGAGGACCGACGGCGAACGGCCTGCCTCTCGAAAATAGCATTACCCCCTTATCTCGGATGGGAGGCGGGAAGATAACTTTCCACCCTCATTTGTTTTCTACATCATCGGCAAATAAGAGCGGCCGTATATAGCGCGAGCCCAGCTCCACGTACCGACGCGCCGCCGGGGCGGAGTTTAATAATAACGCGCGATTAAGCAGGATATCTAAGGATTCATAAAAAGCAAGGAGCTCGCGCGCGCTCGCCGCCGCCGCTGTCGCCTATATGCCTTTGAGATAAATCCTCTGAGAGGAGAGAGAGAGAGAGAGAGAGAGAGGGCAGGCAGGTACAAGATAAGAAGACTACGCGCGCGCTGTGCTGATAAACGAGGCCGTTTGTCAGACCGAAGTAGTGTTAATAGTCCAGCGCGCCGCTTGCCCCCGCGCACTCGCGCGATTACGAGTTAGACTGGGCAGGATCTATGGAGGAGAGTAAGAGAGAGAGAGAGAGACAGAGGAGGATCGTTAAGTGCGCACTTTAACGCGATCAGCGATGCAGGCGCGCGCAGCGTGTTTTCGCGCATAAACAATTCGCCGAGAGAGGAAGAGAGAGGATGATAATAGGGCCTGGAGAATTCGCGCGCTGCTGCGGGCGAAGAGGGCGAAGGAGAGGCCTCCGCCCCGTAGACGTCGATAGCTAACTAAAGCCGACGGCCGGCACGAGCGGGAGAGAGAGAGAGAGAGAGAGGTGTGTATATATATATGTATGTGTAGAGAGGACCGAGGTAGAAGACAGAGGCTGTGTGTGCGAGAGAGCCGACGATCAATACGAAACTTGGCCGAGCCGTCGACAGTTTCGGAGTAATATGGATACCTACGTATTATACGGAGGGAGAATCCCTGACGAAAGGGGAGAGTCTCTCCACCTCTTCTTCTTCTTCTTCTATACTTCTTCGTCGTCTCGCCAGTAGATGTTTCTGTCCGCAGCACGCGGCGCGCTCTCTGCCGCATGTGACTGACTCGCGACACGCGGCTGAGGCCCCGGCGACGCGGGGAATGTTCTAGTCATCGAATTTTTCGCGAGTATGATTATGAAACGGTGAACGAGAAAGCATGATGGGAATTTTTCAATTCTTTGATTTTTCATTGCGTTGACACTGGGCGCGCCGACGGCTCGAATAATAGCTGAGATGAGAATTTTCATGGTAACATAAAAATGATAATTCTAAAGAGATATATATTGTATATTGAATGTGATGGTGTCTTTGTTATATTATTTGAGGGATCAGTAAGTTTGTGTGAATAAACTCCTATTGTGATGCAGTAAATGAAACTAAAAGTTATGCAGTAGTAAACCTCGTACATTATCAGACGATAGTCAACCTTCCCTCAAGTAGATTTTTAGCAAATAATATAAACATTTGAACAAGTAGTCCCATTACGTTAAAGCAGCGCAACTTTGTACAGTATTACAATATTGTGAGCGGCAACGACTTTTCGCATTTAATTAATTTTGATACTCCACGAAGGGCATGGTTGAAATAGTTCATTAGAAATTATTTCTTGCTTAACGAGTGAAATTTCCTCGTTAATTAAAATTATATTCCCGGTATTATTCAATTATCACACGAAGCACACTAATTCCATAAGTATGTTGTACAATCTTCAAACTTTTAAGTAATAATAGTAAAAAGCATGTAAAAAAGATAATACAGCGGGGGTAGCGGCAACAGCAGCAGCAGCTGTAGTCGAAAAGTTTTTAATTCAAGATAAAGCCATTTTTTAAATTGCCCGAACGTGTCGGATAGTTGGCGGCGCAAGATATCTAAAAAGTCTTATCACACCGAGAGGGACAAGTTTCGTTCCGCTGGACGATTTACATGGCTCTTCCAACAGAGATTTTCGGCAGCCCCCTCCTACAAACGTCACCCCTTACATTCCCTCTCCATTCGTCATAAAACGATGTAGTTCGTTATAATCTTTGCGCCCGTCGAGTTTTACCGACGCACTGGCCTGACGCGGCTTGCGGAGAGCCTCGTAACAAAAGCTGCAACGACTCGGCGGAATTCATTAGCCGGAACAAGTTAGGGCAGTCGCGCGCGAGTAATAAAGTTAACTAGCGACGAAAGTGGGCGGCAACTCAAGTTTCAGTTACTAAACTCTTGACTGAATGTCCGACTGAGCTCACAACTCTGCCCTCTCCTCTCACTCGCTAAACGCGACGACAGTCGCATGCGTCTCCCACGCTTGCCCTCTTTTTTCCCGTATTAATCGCACGTTTAGCTCGTATATATATATATAAGCCCCCCTCGACATGCCACCTCTGGCGCTCTTTCTCTCTTCACGAGCTTGGCGCGCGCACACCCGCAGGGCGGACCGAATTTCGTTTTCGCGTGCAGCACAGCCGGTGGAAAGAAAGAAAGAAAGAGAGGAGATAGCGAGCGGAGAGCGCGTCGCTCGTTATCATAAACGATGCAGTTTAGCCGGACTTATCCTTCCGGACGTTTTAAATCCGCTGCACGCGCGCGTTCGCCGTCGGATTAAAGCTCTATAATAATTAACGAGTCTCTCGGCTGTATAATGCGCGTTATATATACATATAGTGTACGTGACTGTGTGAGCGTGTGTGTGTGCACGCGAAGCCAACCGCAAAAAATCACAAAATAGGGTATGTGGATGGCCATCGAATGGTACTTAACGTCCAACGACCGAAACCGAATTAAGCCTCGCTCGCGCGCGTCCGCGCAGCCAGCTTAATGCCGCACTCGCTCGCCACGCGTACGCTCGCCTCACTGAAGATGCATTAAGCTTAAAAAATCAATTTCATTCGCCTATTCCTCTCCTATAAACTAAAATGAATAAGCCCGGCTTAGCGCGCAGCAAATGGGTTTTTCGTGTTTGGACAGCAAATTGGAAAGCGGCTGGCGCGAGTAATCATAAAATTTTGCTTAAATAAAGCAGGCCGTTTGAAAGTTTTATAAGCAAAGTTTTATTCCTATCTGCGCCGCCGCCGCCACCACCGCGCTCCACTGATTTTCCAAACTCCGATATTTCTTTTGATTTCATGCAATATGTTATAGTTTTGTAAAGTTGTAAAGGATCTACAATCAGCTTATTAACTCGCATATAATGTTATAGAACAACAACTCTTTAAATCCTTTTAATTTTCTGTCCCATAACTAGTTCATAGCATTCAATTAGCGCTCTTCCTTGCAAGACACAACGAATATCGAATCCGATGCTTCTTTTGCAATTTAATACACAAGCTGCTGCCGACGCCTCCCCCTTTCCGTCTCCTCCTCCGCATGATTTCGTTACACGAAGCAATATCGGGATCCCACGGTCTATATACCCGCGCGAGGGCAAAAGAGAGATTAATAAACTGGGGCGAATCGCTGAATGGTGTTCAATGGCGAAAAGATCGAAGACCTAATAGGACGCTGCAGAGAGAAAAGTGGAGACTGTTGCTGCTTATATATATATACACACACACACATAGAGGTTGACGTAAAAACGGAGGCTATATCCGGCCATTGACATCGTAAAATAAGCTCGCCGTGTAAAGCTAAGCCCATCTCGTTTAGTTCGCCACCATCTCGCAGCAGCGCGCGCTGGCTTGGTTTTGCCTCTGCAGTGTTGTTGCTGCTGCTGCTGTTGCAGCTTGCGAGATAAAAGCTGCACCGCGGCGCTGTCGACATGATTGATATGCGGAAATCCAAGGCGTTTATCTTTCGGACGCAGAAATAGCCGTGCCCGTGCATGCGCCCAAGAAAAATGCTCGGAATTCTGCGGGTACAGCTTCTTTTTAATCAAATGCAAATTTCAGGGATTAAGATTTATTGCGTAGCTGAGGGGCTAGTTAAGGCTTTCATAAATCGTGTATGGAGGACGTAACTTTTTGCGACCAAGGTAGTGCATCGAACGCAGACGTCGGTAGCGTAGCGGAGAAAAGAAGATTTCGCTAAGGGTTAATCGGTAACTAAATGTATTTTTCAAAGCGAACCGATAGTAAATACTATAGGGTATATAGCTTTCATTTCGCCGTTTGTGCCGAAAATAAATTCGATACCGTTCAAATAATCATTTGCTTCACGGCGGGTTGAGCGAGCGATTGTAAAGCGGACGCTTTACATAGTGGAAAAGCCAGCGGAAAAACTCAAGTGCACATTCGGCGAGCGTATAAGACGGGAAAAAAAGGAGCGCAATGAAAAATTTACTTTATTCAGGACTAGCATATTGGACTGGAACTTCTCACAATTCGCGGAAAGAAAGAGAGGGATAAAGAGAGAGGAAGAAGAATAAGAAAAAGAGGCGTCGTTCTCCCTTATCGCCGGAAAAGGCAGTATAGTTTGGTACTAAGGTAAAATGTTGTAAAGCGGTAAGGGGCAAGACATAGAGAATAAAGAAAGGCAGAAGGAGCGAGAGGTGGAGAGGGAGGTGAGACTCTGGAGCGAAGGAGCGCGAGAGGCTACACCCGGGGAAACAAACAGTTAAGCGGGTAGTTCGAAAGAGCGTAAACTTTTATCGTGCCCCGTGCGTCCAGGGAGGAGAGGGGAAAAAAGGTACGGCTGCGCGGCTCGACGATACACGTGAAAAATTCCATAAAACGCCCGTGAGAGTTCGTTTCTGGCCTCCACCACCGCCGCAGCTAAATACAGCGCTTTAATTTTCAAACTTGCGATACTGCTTGTTTCTCCAATTGCCTATCCCTGCCTGTAGAGTACCAGTAGGCCAGGCGCGAGTCGAACGCTCCACTTGGCCGTAACGAGAGTCGCACTTTGCATAATGGAGCGGCGGCAAGCGCGCCCAAGAAAAAAAGAGCAAAGCACGCGTCAGCGATGTTTCCGGGTATGTAGTCGAACGCGAACGAATTGCGCTCCGGGAATACAATTTGCTGATGAATTTTTCATATATATAAAATCCGCGCGCGCGTCGTGATTTAGCGCCTTATTCGATTTAAATTCACCTCCTGCGTGCTGCTGCACGCTATACAGCTAGACACGCGAGAGGCGCCGCGTATATATAGCGACTCCTGGTTTAGGTCACACGGAGTAGGGATTTCAATTTAATTAAGAACGGCATTCAATTCTCATTGCACACGCGCTGATGGGCGAGACGGCAACTGCGACGACGCGCGCGCCTGCGGTACATACTATACGGAGGCGCCGTCGCGCGCACAACAAGCGTTGTACGTACGTTGCTCGCCCGCTAGCGCGCCTCAATAAATTTATGGATATATATAACGGCGAGCGCATATCGTAATGCTGATAATTTACACGATTGGACCTCTCTTGGCTCTCGGCTGCTGCCGCTGCTGTGCTGATGATGCGGCTGCTGTGCAATTTAATCAGCTCTCCACCCCCCTCGGTTCGCGAACATAGATTCTCCTTCTCTCATTTCGTTTCTCTCATTTCCGTGTTTCTCGAATCCGCGTTTTTTCCTGGCACATACTCGCATGTGCTTCTCTCGCTCTCTCTCTCTCTCTCCCTCGCGCGCATTTTACCCTTAAAAGCCATTGAGATAAATGAAATCGGAGCACAATGTACTACCGTGCCCGGCGCGTAAAGTGATATCGGAACGGACGGAGTGAGGGGGAGGGGCGATGTGCGCGCACTAGAGTTGACAGATTCCAGCGTGACGGTACTCGTCGTTCTCGTGTGCGCGCACGGAAAAATGCAGCCCCCGCTGAATTATCGATGCCGAAGAGTGGCCGATGGGATTTTCGACTCGTGTTTAAAGCAAAACAACGCGTCCGTAAGAGAGGGACGGAACAGGGAAAATAAAATTGCAACGAAATAGGAGGAAATCCTGGAAACTAAATGTTAAAGCGCAAAAAGAGAGGGAGACACCGACGCATCAAAGAGCGATTTTTATACAATGAAGTTAGAGCAGCAACGCTGGATTGCCGCTCCACCTGCTGGACAAAGTGATCAGTCGCGTTATGCGCGGCCGAGCCCGCTGATTCATTCCGGGCGAACGCGTGGAATGCAATTTTTTTTCGTCTCCCCACTCCCCGCGCCGTGTGTATATGTGGAGATGCAGAGCGGCCAGCGCGTTGCGTTTGACAGCGTCTGAAAAATGTGCGCGAGCGCGGGTATTCCGCGGCAGCGGACATGCGCGGCTAATTCGACAGGGATTTTTTTTCGCGCGTGTTCGCGTACACTCGAGTCGCCGTGGGCTCGCGTGAGACTAGGCGCGCACGCGTGTGTCGGTCAGCGCGCCCGCAGGGATTTCGGATTTTTTTTCCTACGCCCTGCAACCCCCCTTTGCCGACCTTCAGGCAACTCGCCATTAGCGGCACTTGTCGCAAGCAGACTATTTTTTATGCTTTTGGCTTATACGCGAGCCTGGATTTTTTTCTCTGGTTTCTCGACTATTTGTTTGGATGTATACGGGGGCATGCGTGCACGCGTCACTGATTGGCTTTCTTTTTTATATTTAATCAGTTGTCAGTTGGTAGCGGGATTGAATTAACGAACGAAAATTGAAAATAAAATGGTGGGCGTGTTAATCCGCGAGTGTGTCAGTGCAGTGCAGAGCGAACCTTTAATAAACTTTTTTTCAATATATCTATTTTTTCGTTTCGTATTTTTTGGCTTTCAGTCGGCTTCGAATTCAATTCCATTTTTCG
>JAPYZO010001165.1:0-20698 GCA_030522905.1 Torymus flavipes | reverse complement strand
ATTTCCGCGCCCTCGAGAAAGGGAGAGACACAGGGATTGACCTTCGGCGTTGTTTATTCGCGCCCTCGTCGCGGATGTCACGCGCGGCGACTGGAAACGAGGCGTAAACAAGAGTGATATCAATATCATCGGCGTTTCGTGTCGCGCGCACCCCCGAATACATACACGGACACTACCGTTTAATTAATGTCGTGTACGTTTATACGAGGGGCTGTATTTGTTTGCTTTCTCCAAGATTTATGTAAAAATGATTCTAGCGAAAGAAGAAGAAGGAGAAGAAGTTCGAAAAGAGTTGAGCGCGCGAGCCGGTGGCAATTATACGGGTCAATATTTGAATTCTCCACCCTCTCGCGCGCGCATCTGACTTCTTGTTTTCCACGTCCGTGCCACGCTCTTTCTTATTCTGGCGCGTTCCACTTCCTTATTCTCCGCAGGACTCGCTTCTCTCTCTCTCTCTCTCTCTCTCTCTGTCTCTCTCTCTCTCTCTCTCGCTCTCTCTCTCTCTCTCTCTGTCCCTCTCTCTCTCTCTCTATGTCGCTCTCTCGTTTCCTTGCGGGCAGCGTCATGTCGCGCGAGTTAAGAACAGCCGGCGACGGCGCGTATAGGCTCACTTGGTCGTCCGCCAAATTCATTCGATAACATATGGGCACGTTCTTGAACTCCTCTTCTGGCTGCCGCGGGAATCGATGGAAACAATTCCGATTGCTTCCGTCTTCCTCTTTCTCGAGAGAGAGAGAGAGATAGAGAGGTTTTTCGAAGGCAGTCTCGGAAGAGGCATTAGGTCGAATTTTCGAAATGTCGCTCGTGTGTGTGGGTATTTATGAGCTGCGTTTTACATGAAACCTTGGTGTTATAGCTAACGAAATGTTTTCGAACTAAGGGGTGATGGAAAATATCCTCAAGTTTTGAAAGTATAATTAGAATGTACTTCATTCAACCTATTTTGAGGTGGGAGATATCTAAAACCTTATTGATCACTAGAATTTTGGTTTTCTTATTTTCAAAACATTATATGTTTCTCACGCAATACGCGAGCAAATTGTATCAAAACTAATAAAATCTGATATTATACATTATACCTTCTTACCAGGCCCATCCATACCTGACACTAAAACACCCAAAGCCTCATCAATATTAATTCACCTCCTAAAGCATCCGACCGAAAAGACAAAAGAATCAATTCATCGCCGTCCACAATCCATTCAAGCTCCCCCCCTATCCAGATCGATGTCTCGAAAACAAACTCGATCCGTCTCAACCTCGTTCCACACTTGCGCGCGAGGGGGGCAAGAGCGGGAGGGTGAATCCAATCCTTTCGTGATCCTCGCAGCGCTGGTCGAGCTCGCGTAGCCTTGTCCCTAACCTAGTCCTCCTCGCGTGTGAGCCCAGTTTCGAGGACTCGCGAGGCAGAGAGAGAGAGAGCGCGGCGCAATAAGTTATGCGCGCAAAAGTCGCGCGGCTCTCACTCTCTATCGTGTGTATACAGTGTGAACTGTATGTATATGTATGTATACCTGACGTCCTGTGTGGGTCAAGTTCTCGAGAGTCTTTTACGAGTCGGACTTTATCCGGGCCAGGGATCAGTGCAGGGTAAGCTCGTCAAAGTCTCGGAAAGATTGGAGAGATCTGGAGGAGATGTGAGGGGCGACAGGTGAGGGAAATACGCCGTGAAATTTTCTGTTGATTTATGGGTTTAGAAAATCTGGCTATAATACTACTATTAAATTGAAAATTTTACTGGGTTACTTGTATGATTTCATTAACAGTTTTCAAATTTCTAAATACTTTAAGATAGATTTATTGTTGTAATGTTAATTATTTTATACGTCAATTTAATCATACCTAAGACTTCTAGGTATGTTTTTTCTGCGTCTCATCTCTACCTTCAGGTTTAGCAATTATTAAAGAATGTAGTAATCATTTTAAAATTTGTTATTTACCTGGTAGTATGCTCATACGTGTTCTTATGTATAGCAATGAGTTAATAACTAACTTAAAATTGTTTCTTTTTTAAACGCAAAACCGTAAGATTTATTTCGGCCATTAAAATAGAAATAACACGTTATAATAACTTTGAACAAAGAAAACTGTTTTTAACTTTATTGCAGGTGTAACTTGCATAAATATATTGTCCATTCGAGTAAAAAATGATTTTCGCATGCAACGCGTGTAATTTTATTACGAAGCAGTCATTTCATATTTTACAATCCTACGTAGAATCTGTTTTAGAAATTGACCGATTTTTAACTATGTCAAGGTACTTTTAATATGCAAATGCAATATAACTGAACTTATAAAAGTGTATGATTAATTGTAATATTTTTATTAACAAGACTTTTTAAATGATCTGAATACTGTAGACTATAAATTATAAATACTCGAGTATCAGTAATACTACCAGGCAGTTCAAAGTAAAAAGTCATTAATCACTTTTTTCATCATTGAATGTTTTATCCCAGTTCTTAGAGTATATCACACAATAATGTTATCAATCATATTAAATACTACTTGTACAGTTTCAATGACAATCTTACAAGTATAATTTGAAAACAATAGCAGTTAATTTTAAAATCATGTCAAAAAGTCATGTCCCAACAAAAGGCCAAATTAATACGCCAACTTTGAAGTTTTTTTTCCAAGTATTATTAACAGCTAACAGTGCGTTGATGGGTTCTAAGGATTCTTTCTACCTACGCATTAATTTTACCAGATTTGACTGGACATTTGTTAACTTATAGTAATCCTTAATTTGCATTTCAATAAACCATTTTGTTAAATCAAACACTAAACTCTACCCAAATTTTCTGTCGCTAAAGACAACGCAACCTCGCCTTGCCGTGAATCACTGGGTCAAAGGCGGGGCAACCGTATATGTACACACACACAAAAAGGTGCGAGATATCGATCGCGTCTCTCTCGCTTAATTTACTAGAAACGAGACTCGCGGGCGCCGGCGTCGGCTTTCAAAACACCCGCATTTTCGGCGAATTGACGTTTATCGACGCCGGCGGTAATTGTCGTCAAACATCGGCACGGCTCGCGAGCGGAAGTTTGACAACGCTTGAGTACATTCTTCGCGCGGTGGTGATCGGGTTATACGAAATGTATATATGCGTGTATGTGTGCGTGCTTTTATAAGGGATGAAGCGTGATAGATAGGATCGAATAATTTCAATAAATGGCTTCCCATAAGTGCTGATATTGTTCGCTCTGAATCATGAGGGTATCAGGTTAGATCAAAATTAGAGCGAAGAAATATTCTGAAGAAAAATGCAAAAGTATTTCGTTTAAAAAAAATTTAGACAAGGGGTTTCAAAAAGAGAAAAAGTCGTAGAAAATAAAAAAAGAACATTCTTCTATATTTCTACCTAACAACTGTGTACTTGAACTACCCACTCACATGCGCCCCTAAAAATTCATCGCAGTCACCAACTTCCAAAATCGCGTCGTCTGAAAGCACGACGCTCACACGCACGTACATGCGCAAATACTCCTCGTCGGCTCCGGCGTGTCTCGCGTCGGGGGACAAAGAAAAAACACAAAATCCGGCTGGCTGTCGAGACAAAAATTGGCTTTCCGGGCATAAGGACTGCGTAATTAATTTACCGGCTTAGCGTGTTTTTGAAAAATTCGGGAGACTCGTTGATTGCGAGATATAATTTTTCGCTTTTAAGGAGCACCGTTAATATAGCTTATCTTTCAGCGATACGAAAATTTGCATACTTAAGAAACTTTTCCATATTTTACGGTTTTATGATTCTCAAGGGGCCGTTAAAGCCTAATAAAAAAAAAACAATTCCTCTTCGCAGCGACATTTATCCACAGAATAAAGAATTTCTTAAGTTAATGAATATTATAAATACCACCGCGAGAGAAAAATTTCACTGCCGAGAATTCAATAACAAACAGTGACAGAAAGAAAGGAGAGCCGTGCGGGCAACGTCAGTGGATGAATACCGATGCGGGCAACACTCGTCTCACCAAACGCGGAACTTATCTACTTATACCCCTATATAAAGACAGGATTATTCCCGGGGTCGACTTCACAACCGCCTCTGTCGGACAATACAGTCAACTTTCTTTGGACGACGAGAGATGAAAGGAGAGGCTTATTTACCTGATCGCCAGAAGACAATTGAGTGGAAAATTACCTTTAAAAAAATCCCAACTTTCTTTTCGTCGTCCGAGTAAAGTAAAACAGTTATACTACTAGAAAAACTTCGCAACAGTATTGTATACACATACACACACACCATCTTTCAGCTGATCCGTCGAGTAAAAGCAGCGCTTAACAAGACCGTGTCCGTCCTGTCGAACACTACTCCCGGTGTAGCTCTTAATGAGACCTGGAGAGGTAGCCGCGCGCGCGACTGTTTTCCAACACGGCGAACATAACGAACTCGCCCTCGCGCGACGGTCCATAACTCACGGCCTAATGGCCGCCGGCTCTCTGCTGAGAGATAATTGCTATTGAACTTAACTATACGAAATATTGCAGTGGCTTGGCGCAAGGCGTGATTCCGCAGCCGACGACGAACGCTGAATACTAAAGCGATGCTCAAGACGTTGCTGAAGACCTTTAGGCGGTTATTTTTAGAAAATTTTTCCCGGTTTCGTTACCAAAGATTATAAGGTAAAGTCTATTTTTTGGGAAATGAAAAACGCTTGAATTGGTTGCTTTTTTTTATTATACGTCTTTCAGTACTATAAAAACAATATAAAATCACCCATCAACCGTAAAATTCAACTCCTCAACTCCTCTCCTTAATACTCCCCTTAAAAAAGAAAAAGAAACAACGCCTCGTTGGCGACTTATCGTCAAAGGAGAACCGCCCCCCTACCACCTGTCCATTAGTGGATACATATACACGAGCGCGCGAGTCGTATACCGCAACGCGCCCGTATTGATCGTCCGTAGGGGGAGGGGGCGCATCAGCTGTGTGCGAGAGAGAGAGAGAGAGAGAGTTGCCCGCCTGACCGTCTGCCGTGGCCTCGACGACCGCGACGGTGGAGGAGAGGGGCACGTGTGGCCTCGAGGAACCGGCAGAGAGCTGCAGTGTGATGTGTTTTTTAGGGGGCTTTTTTCTCGACGAGAGGTGCATAGTGATAAATGAGGGATGGGGGTGTAAAATGAGGTTTTTTGTGGAGTTGATGGGATTGGATATTAAAAGGGTCGCGTTTTTGTTCTGTTAATATGGTAGGGGGTAGGGGGGCATTAACAACAGCTGTGGTTGGAAGTGAGGTGATTAAAGTTAAAGCAGCTGGAAACTAAGCAATGGGAAATTATTGTTTTAAAAGTTTGATTAACTATGGTTTGCGAGGAATATTAGACGTTTTGCGGCGCTGTGTGTATTAGTAGTTTCAAGAATTTTTTTTTTTTTTTTCTATAAAATTGTTAGTTTTTTTGCAAACTGGCGCGGGTACGTGTCTTGCAAACTTAAAATTACTGATATTAAACTTAATATTTTTCGTAAATTACATTACGTGATGTGGCACGGAAATTTCTCGTGTATATAATACAGACTTTTGAGCATGCTGTAATGACTTTGGCAAGGTTAAGAATATTCGCACGCGGTGTGTATACAGCTACCTCTCTCTCGGTTTTAATTTCGATCTTTTCAAACAGAAATTCGCTCTCGACACTTGCAAACCTTGTTTTAGAAATTATATTTTTCTTTTTGCACACTCGTGACTGTTCACATCATCCGCAGGATTTTCCCTACGGCACAACTTCCTAACCTAGAATTAAGGCTCAAGTGCAGTACATTTTAAACGCTGCGCATATAATTTAGCGAATAAAATGTTCTTTTTCATATACACAGCCAATGCGCAAAGCCGCATACGGCGACGTTCGTGTCGCTTATCAAATATATGAATCTCGACTTTTAACCGCGCGAGCGAGAACCTTGTAACTCAACAAGTCGTATTAGGAAAAATGCTATATATAACGGTTTTCGATATTACAGGCTGAAAATTTTTCTGAAACTCGCATAAGTAATGACATTAGCCGCACACGTCACGCGAAGTCCCCAGGAACTTCGTTGCAACAACGGTTATCGTCGCACGCTCCATTAAACTTCGCTGTATATTTTCTTTGTTTAATCTTGTTTTGTATGGATTTACCATTCCAACATTTCAGATAACTAGTCCCGCCACGTGGCAATACAATATTCGCATAGTCCTTTATACGATTTGTTAGAAACACATAAACAATAACAAAACTATGTATAGAAACTACGCATATTACACGCGTCTATAAAAACGCTAGAGCAATAACGAGAAAAACCGTTATTTATTGTCTTTATCAATACGCAAAACCCATATATATCCTCTATCGCAGCTAAACAAAAATGGCGAAACAATTTCCTTAAGATAATACCTACCCACCATTCGCCATGAAATCGATGCATCCCGCCAGTTCGCACGCTATCAGCGATCTTCATATTTCACGAGTGAACGGCCAGCCCCGAATTACACGCGCGCGTGTCTGTTTTAACGACGGAATCGATGGTTTACGGCACGCGCATTCGCGTCTATTAACGCAATTAACGGACTAATTGCAGCGATATCTGGACGCACGCGGAGGGAAGTTTTCGATTAGTCGGGGAATGATAGGAGGGGTTCAGAGTTGATCTAATCGAGCGTAATTTTTTTTTGTTCTGGAAAGATGGAGGAAATGTTGGGAATAAAATAAAAGACTAATATTTGTTATCCGCAATAGTGTTTTTGATCAAAAAAATGTTGTAGGTATACTAAAATTTTCAGTAGATACAGTGTGGTCAATATTTATGCGGTTCAGACGCGCAGCATCACATCACGAAAATCCCGTTATTTTCTTCCCTGCTATACACTCTTATATTATACGAGGGGCCATATTCTCCCCGCTCACCGCGCATATTTCTCCGACATGTGTATGATTTTCACGCGCCATTTCGCCCGTACACACACACACACACACGCAGCGGGTGATTCATTTTTGATTCAGAAATTCGATTTCAGAAGAAAAAAAGGTGTCGCATTTCGTACGCGTTTCTAATCCCAAATCTTTTACACCTAATACCACACGCGATTATTCTATTAAAACCGAGTGAAATTGCGCGAAATCTGTGTAAGAACTTGCTCGAGTGTTATTAACCGTAAAACTATATCGCGCATGCGCGCGGTCCTCCCGGCAGCTGTAATCTCGTGAGTGCGTCAGAAGCACTACCGAGCGTATGCCGCGCGCGCGTTATCTCAATTTATGCGCGCACCGCGCTGGCGGATAATTCGCCGGGGGTGTGAATGAAATGTGACTTGGAGTTGTTTGCTAAGTGTAATTGTCTTCGCAAACAGGGCGGTAGTGTCACGAGTTGCGTAAAAACTGTTGGTGCGTTGTGTCTTACTAATATTAGATGCCGAAAGTTGAAATTATAGAGGGGACAGGGTGTTTTATCGAAATTTATTATGCGATGCATAAAAATTAATAAAACATTTCTAACTTTTACACATGTTGGATTATTTTCTTTTTACGAAGAAAACCCCCTGACCTCGTTATCACAAATCACACCTAATTAATTAACACCGCTAGATCCCTTAGATACTCGCCAGTACCATCTCCACTAATCAAGTAATTAATTAATTATACCACCGCCTCCCTTTCATAAAAAGAACCGGAGAGTTCCACATTCACACCCGAATTTCCATCATGCACATATTCTAGTTCACCGGTAAAAAACCGAGTGAACTCGATCCCCCGAAAAGCTTGTCCGGGGGCCGATGATTCATTCTCTTCGAAACGGATCATTTTCACTATTCAAATTAACAAGCGCGCGCCACTTTTTTGCCGACCTTAATCCAGCACTCGGGCGGTTTTTCGACTAAATTTTCATTCTTTCTGAAAAACGCATTCGACTGGTTACATCATACGCGGTAGTATAGCGAGTTAATCAAATGAAACCAGAGGGGGGACTACCGCATCGGGGGAGAACTCGAGTGTCCGACACGGACGGCTTATTAGGGCAGCAGCGCGTCAAGCGTCGGACACGCCAGTGAACCCAGAGGCAAGAGGGCCAAGATTTTGTGAAGGAGAACACGAAGCTGTTGCGCTACGGCCGAGATGAAAAATTAATTGCCGTTTATGTAAAAGTGATTTTTACTTTATATACTTTACCATTTGACAAATAACTGTATACATTTGTACGCCAATTCCCAACCCACCATCAATCAAGCGCGCATACACTGCGCACGATAAATTAATTTCATTATTAAAATATGCGCAACACGGTTAATTTGTCATAACCTCGTTGCCTTATATTTTTGAGCCCAGCGCGCGAGAGTCGCGATGTTGTTATTCATGAACTGAATTCACAGAGAGAGAGGCGGATCCGTCGTGCATGCAAAACACAAGCGCGGGAATATAAATTAGCCCGCGGTGGCGTCGTTCGTAAAATAGCGCGCGATTACACCAGAGCTAAACATTAGCTCTGATGTATAAGGCATAAATACGCGAGACTCTCTCTCTCTCTCTCTCTCTCTCTCTCTCTCTCTCTCTCTCTCTCTCTCTCTGCGGCGTGTACTGCTTTTTTAATAAACTTAATTCAAAGCAAAACAATATCATAAAACGAAAATTCGTGTGTGTGTGTGTGTGTGTATATGCACGCGTGCGTTTTTAGCCTCCGGTTACTCCAATTACGGTAATTAAAAAGTTTCGTGAGAGATAGTACATAAGAGCCACCGCACACCACCCTAAAAGAAGAATTATTTCATCCTTTCTCACTCCACTC
Organism: Torymus flavipes; assembly: GCA_030522905.1. NCBI lineage: Eukaryota > Metazoa > Arthropoda > Insecta > Hymenoptera > Torymidae > Torymus > Torymus flavipes. The sequence goes on along the minus strand of JAPYZO010001165.1, from coordinate 11,936 downwards.
CTGCGACGCTTTCACGGCAATTTTCAACGGTTCTGATTATTCTCTCTCTCTCTCTCTCTCTTCATTTTTAGAGATCGCTTTTCGCTTTGTTGTTCCAGCCCCCGTGTGCTGTTTGAGTATCACTCGGGTCCTGCCATTTTTACGGTGTACGCTCCAGTTTGAGTTCCTCTTCCCTCTTTTTTTTTATATTTTACGTCGCTCTCGAAACGTCCGAAAGTTCACGTATGCAATTTCGAAAAATTTCATACTCCCCCACCGTGAAGCGAATTCAGATATTCTTACCTAAAAATACACCCTATTTTCCTATCGAACGCGTTTGCCGCCGTTTATATCTCCAACAGAAGATAAAAAATCCTCCGTCATCAGCCTGGCAATTATCATTACCTCGGCATTCAGTCAAAGGCATGTCCGATAGGTCCCCAAACTACCGGACGTTTAAGAGCCGAAATCCCCGCGCTCGTTAGGCCCATTAAGCTCTCACACACATACTCCTCATCCCGGCGGGCGTATCAGTTCTCGCGCGAGACCGCGCGCCGGCTGATCGATGATGCGCACGACTCCCCACGTTGCTATTCTATACCCGTAAATTTATAGCCGGGATCGAGTGTGCGCTACGAGCGATTTGTACGAAATGTGAAAACGCGAAAGGTTGAAAAGGAGGTACGTTTGTGGATATTGAGTAACGGATGCTGGGTTCTTTGATAAGGATATCTACTACCTTTGTGTAGTAGATTGATGTAATTATATATAACATCGAATATTGGAGAAATATTGCCTCAATATTGCTTTGAAATTTTCCTCATTTTCCTGAATATTCTCCTAAGGTTAATAAACACGTATACAACCCTGAGGCAATATTGCTACAAATCCATGATTTTCGTTTCTCCAATGCAAATTTTTTAGTTCGAATTTTTCATTCTAACATTGTAACAATATTGCTATAATGTTATGTGCCATATTTCTGCAAGGTTATACAACATTAGCAAAAGTTTATTCCTATCCTATCTTTAAAAAAAGATGGATTTGTTATGATATCAATTTATTTGTGATGGGTTCCTAGGTTACAAAAACAAAAGTATCGCAAAGTTGTTCTAAAATTACGGCGCGCGAAGCGCACTTAGAGATGGCTAGTTTTTATAAAAATTTATAACGCATATGAACCTATGCGTTCAAAGATTCCCACTTTGGGATTTTTTAGATTAAAAAGAAAATCAACTTTTGCCATATTGTATAACCTTGCATCAATATTGCACAAAACATTGAAGCTATATTGTTACAATGTTAAAATTAAAGTTCGAAGTAAAAAATTTGCAATGGAAAAACGAAAATCATGGGTTTGCAGCAACATTGCCTCGGGATTGCATACATCTCTATTAACCTTGACAGAATATTTGAGAAAATGGCTAAAATGTCAAAGCAACAATGAGGCAATATGGCTCCAATATTCAATATTATAATGTTCAAGGTTCACAGGGATATGAATGGATGTATAGGTACAGACGGGCAAAGTTGCTATAGTATTGTTTTCAAATCGTACAAAATTACTCGCACTGATTGAAAATTAATCACGTTAGTGTGTACATACACCATCGCTTCATACGCAATGGTCCCGTGACGTAGTATCATCCCAAATGAACCGCCGCAGCAATACCTGGTTATGGTGAATTAAACTGAGGATTGATTGATTGATTGGCCCAGCCCAATTCAATATACGGTCAACCGTAAAGTTTCACAGCCACTCAACTTGATTAGAATTTACGTACTGGAGTATATAGCGTCTCGTAAACCAACATTCCGTATGTACACGCAAAGAGCATGAAAAGTGCACCTTTGTACCAGCAACCTGCATCACCGAGACGTTTTACAAACAACAACCTCAGCGACTTCCTGGCTCACAGAGCCGCGCGCTATCAATTACACCAGCGCGCCTAATAACCGCAAGAGCGCCGAGGCACTTTGGAAATCCGCTTTCGGCTTAACTTCGTCTTCGCTCTTTATTCTTCCTTTGTGCTAGTAGTTTAAGCCCTCGAGACCTTCTAATCCTGACGCTTCCACGTCTCTGTGTGTTGCAGGGCGTGATTAGAAACTTACAAGCGTGCCGGCCGAATGGAAAGCGACTCCGCCCGGGATGTAATTAGCTTCGAGTGTTAATCCGTCACTCGGCGTGCGAAAGCCTCGAGGGCTGGGTGATGGCAGAGGTGGAGAAGGAATCGTTGGGTGACTTGGAACGTGACGTCGCACTTGTTAGCGGAGAGGTCTTTGTAGATTGTGGAGACGCGGAAGAAAGTAATAGGGTTACGTTTGACGTTGTTTATATTCGTAAACTACTTCAACCATAACTGAATTTCTGAACAATAAGAGGGCGAATAAAAGCGTTACGTTCAATTCGAGATTTATCGCATTGGTTCTTTTATAAATGCATGAAAATCGATAGACTAGTAGGTACTCGATCCAATTTTTATTTCTGAATCAAAGATTAAGTCCGCAACGATCTCCCGATCCTTTAAAGAACTGGAAATCCACTACATTTTAAATCGTTCTTGACATCGAGGCACTTCGAACCCTCTCGACGTCAACAGCACCCTTCAGAAAAAAAATCACGACTCCATATCAATCTATATATGCGCACATCAGCTGCCAACTCGTCTTCTGCCTCCCTGGCCTGACGACGGCTCGCGTCACGCGAAACTTGCCGCGAAAGAGTAGGTGTCAACGCGACCGAACTTCCTGCGCCAGCGGTTTGTTTTGCGAGGAGTGAGGGGGGAAGTTTTTAGCCAATGTTCTATTTTTGGGCTGTAGTTTTAGACTGCGAAGTTTTCGAGTGAGTATACAAGTTCGAGAAGAATGGAAGAGAAGTTAACTGGATTTGGAAAAATCGATCGGTTTGTAACGTGAACACGTATCGGTTTTCTTTGGAAAGAAATCTTTTTGTGTTTCTTTGCAGGTGGTACTTTGGATAAGTATAGATTATACTTTAGCGATAAGATGAGTGAGCTTTGGAGCTTGAATTTCCTTGTGCCGAACGTTTACCTTTTTCTCAGAGTTAATTATGCGCTGAAATAAGTAACGATCTTCTTTTGACACACCAATTACGTAGTTTATAAACTGAAATCTTGGTTTTCCTATCTTAATCGTTATAAAAAAGAATTTTGCGATCACGACATTAATAAATTAGTAAATCTTTATCAATCGCCATAATCTGTGCATCCGCGACATCCTTTAAGCCCACACTCGACAAACAATATATACTGTGTCTCCGTTCCAATCTGCGAACCGGTTTAATTTTAAATTAGCCAGCCACTTACGGGCTTAAAATGTGGGCTCTGCGCGCGAGCTTCTCGGAAAAATACGAAAATAAGAAGCGAAGAAACATTTCTGCCCATAAGACTTTCCATTTACCCAGGCGAAGTTCCAATTTAGACGCAATTAAAGGCGTCACAGCTGGCCTTTATAAATTTAAAACCGAATTAGCCTAATTAAAGCGGCGAAGTTTTACAATGCGCGCATTGTTTTGGCGTACGCAGGGGATACTGAGTAACAGCAAAAGTTCGCAAAACTTTCGGAATACAGTAGTAGGGTATATTAAAAATTTTCCAACAGAATTACGCAAAGCCGTTATTTAAATCCTCTGTAATAGTACTTGAAAAAAATGCTACCTACCGATTGAAATCCAGGAGAACCGTATATATCTAAGAATAATACTCACTCTGCATCCGTAATTCAGCAGCCGTACGAATCACAGCTTCGAAAATCCCCGGCAGCATCTCGTTAGGACTGATTCGGATAGGATTATCTCTCTCGAAGGCAAACATTGACCGATAGGCTTATATTCCTCGCCTTATTAGGGACGCAAGCAAATCCGACAGTAGCCTTATGCTCGGCGATCATCATTCGAGCGAATAAAAATTCTAGAGTGTTTAAGAAGATATAAAGTGTTTAACGTCGATTGATATTACATTTTATTTTTTTATTTGAATGAAATATTTGCACTATATTCTGGTGCGAGTGAAACATTCAAATTTTAATTAAAATTGTCACGAGTGCCGAAATTTTCGGTGCCGCAGGGATTGAAAACTTTTTCAATTCAAATCAGCTCCGACGGCGCGTGTGACTGTATGAAAAATTGACGAGTGCACACAGCCGTATTGGATCAATAGCAACCGCAAGTTCACTAACACCTCGTCGACTAACGAGAGTCGTTGGAACAAAAAACAACGTATTTACTTTGTTTTAATCGTATATCTCGCGAATGATGCAATCAAAGTAACAATTTCGGTCCAAATAATATCTAGATACTGCACTGTATTTATTTAAGTAATTTTGTAAATTGCAATTGCCTAATCTTACGATAAATTTAATCATTTATCCAAAATTTATTAATCAGTAAACACATATGTCATTCTATATAACGAATTTTCAGTTCTTGATCACTGCAAGACACTAAAGCCTGTAATCACCTACAAAAAAATAAAAATACTTTTCTTAGGCCTTTTATTAGCTATCACACCAGTTGTACACGACGTATTAACCTACTTATTTTTCCCAATTGATACAATCAACCTCCCAGACAGATGATGATATAATAACTAACTCCATAACGTTTGTTCCTCTGTTCCAGATGACATAGAATGGGTTGGGCGGCGCTAGGGCGGCGTGCGGGTGGTGGCGGCCGCCTCTCACCTCTCCTCTCGCTGTCTCTCGCCTCCCTCACAAGCTCCCTCCTCCTCACCGTCCTCTGCATCCTCACCCTCGCCTTCACGCTCGCCACTATCGTGAGCGCCGACGACATGTACGTATATATACATATATATTATGCACTGCGAAAAATTCGCCCTCCCCTCTTACCCTTTTCCTCCACTCTTTTCTTTTTCTTTTCTGTATTTTTGGTAGTACCTACCGCTGATTTTGGTTTTTTAGAAATGTAGTGGTAACTTATAAGACAGTGTAGGGAGTTGAACGTGTTTTTAATCGAAGGGGTTGGGGGATACATAGCCGTTCACATTCTAACGCTGCTGAAAATGTAAAAACGCTGGTTAGTGGCTGATCAGAGATTTTTAGGGTTCGTTGATATATATAGTGAGCTTCTGTGAATAAGTTAATTGTAGGAAAAAAAAAATTGACTAGACGTGCATAGTGAGGAAATGAGAAATTTTGTATTTTAACTTTTATAGTTAGAGGCAATAAATAGAGGATGGTGACAATATCAAGTCAAAAACGAAGCAACAATATTCACTTTATACCGGCTAAAGAAAATAAAAAGCTTTCGAAAAAATCGTTTCCCAAAAATCTCTCAAGCACACGCCATTTTAGCCGAACCCCTTTAGCCGCACTCGAACGAAAAACAACGTGACGCTCGCGAAAAATCGATAGGTATAGAGTCAACGTCGAGAGATGTAATCTCGCAGTGAGAGCATGGAAACGCGATCAATCGTATATCGATGTATGTGTGTACTACCAACGTACACCGTACACACACACACACACACACACGTGTGCGAATTCAATATCGACTCGCGCGAGAGAAATAGTGACTTGAATTCTAAGGAGATCGGATTTTCTCTGTACGTCGGTTAACCGCGTATATAACGCTCTCCTCGAGTGCGAGAGAGAGATTTGCGCTTCGTTAAGGACCGAAGAGTAGCTGTTATTAGCTTCGAGGAGATATTTTTTTTTCTTTTTTTAAAACACTTTTGAAGCGGAATAATCGATTCGGCGGTGTGGCTATTTATAGGCGATTACTTGACACGAAATCCACGCGCGCGTGTGTGTCGAAAATCGAAGTTTTAACGCGCGCCACACGCGAGCGCTTCGCGATGTGGAATTAACATATCTGGATGTTCACGCGGTCGAGGGTTGACAGCGACTTGTGGTTGTCAAAAAGAATTTTCAAAGGACGTTTGAAGTTGCGTTTAGCGTTATATAGATAGAAGAATATTTATTTAAACATATCGCAATTAAAGTGATATTTTGCATTTTAGAAAGTTACGTTTAATATAGACAATAGATGCGACATTTATAATGAAAGATGTCCAACATTGTTGAGACCTCGAATGATAAAGTTTCTGTTACATGAATATCGTAGAATTAGAAGAGAATTAGGTTGACATAGTTATAGTCCTGTAGACAAACATTAGATAAAGCGTAGTGAAAATATTTAACAAATAACATACAATTCAATTATATTTTCTGCGACTGCTACAAAAACAGCGTGATCCCCCTTCGCTATCACTGCGCCTTTTCCAGACAGTGAAAACAAAGCGAAAATCGATAATCTTGCGAGCGGCAGCGTTATGTATAGAGACAGAGAGATTAGGACGTAACGAAACTCATCAATCAATCACACGCCAGTGCAGGTAACGAGAAAAGTGAAATCCAATAATTACCGGCCGACGATCGACGCGCGAACGCGAGATGTTAGACAAAAGACTTAACCAGGGGTGAGTAGGATTTCTTTCGCGATTAAAGTGGATTCATTAGCAGGAGGAGATCGTTTAACGTCACTGGCTGATCAGCCTTTTCTCTTCTTTCCAACCTCTCGCACACTTTAATATATATATATCTACCTCTGCACCCACCTTAAAAAAAAAAAAAACCGTAATATAACGTCACGGCGCTATATATCTCTATCCTCGCCTCTCTTTTTGTTTTCCGGCACCTCTGTTGCAGCTTCGAGGAGGGCAAGTCGGACAAGGAGATCCTGGACAACCTGCTGCTGTCGACGCGCTACGACAAGCGTCTGCTGCCCCCGGTCCAAGGTACATTGAGGCCCCCGCCCTCGACTCGTCAGCTCGACGACGTCGTCGCCGGGCCACCGGGACCCGGCGGCGGCGATCAAGGCCCCGATACCGAGTTACCCGAGCACCTCGACAATCACGATCATCATCACCACCGGCACCACCACCACCACCACAATACAGCACCACCACACAACCACAGTTCACTGCTCACTTCCCGTCGAAAGGGTATTTCCTCTCTAGAAAACCGTCGTGCCTATATTATCTACCGACTGAGACTGAGTTCTTATATATGATATATATATATTCTATATCTTGATGAGTTTATTTTTTTTTTTACATTTTTTTTTTTTAATGATATATTATGTTATTATTATTATTATTATGTTTGTGTGGCGACGTGGAGCCAAAGGTGAAGTCGGATTATATATGATGAGAGGTCGAGAGTTGCGCGTTCGGCTGTGTGATCTGGTAGGCCGGAATGCGGAAGCTTCGTAATATATATACGTCGTTGTGTTATTATATCGTTGCCAGCTGAACGTGCGACTAAATCATATCCAATCTTTAGCAGAAGAAAATCGATATTTTTCGTTCAGTAGTGGTGTACATACATTATTTCTTTACTTTTTTTTGCATTAAAAATTACCGACCGCATTATATCTGACTTCACCGTGGCCCACGCGCGGGTTACATATTATATATTATACACTTTTTCACGCTGCGCCTCCTTCGCCGGTGCGCGCAATCCTGAAGGAGTTTGCTGTTTGCACAGTTGAGCGCGCACTGTACAAGAGCTATGTCCGTCTCTCTATCTCTCTCTCTCTCTTTCTCTCCATATACACATACGTGTATTATCCGCGTGCGGTGTCGCCAGTGTGACACGACGACTAAAGTTATAAAGATATATACGCTAAATACCGGCGGGCGTTCCAGTTCCACAAAAAAAGAAAAAGAAAAAATCGGAAGGACACAATTCGCGAAAGTGGCGTTCTGGCCGAGCACTCGCGCTAATGAAACTGACGCGACGTGGGTCTGCGAGAAATCGGAATACGATACTTTTCGCCCCGCGCTCGTTAGTTTGTTTGTTGTTGTTTTTGTTGTTGTTGCTCGGTTGTGGCTTCGGTACAGCAAGTTCCGGAGATATTTTTAGTAGGAACGAGGCCATTTAGTATATTTCGCGCGCGCCTTGATTCGAGTGCTGTGTCACCGCGCGAGAGCAACGCACATCACGCGTATAACTAAGAGAGATAGAGAGGGAGAGACGACATAGATCCTCGAACGGGCTTGGCTGAGAGCTTGGGCATCGGCCTTTGCTGAACTGTGTACACGTCGTGTAGCCATACCGCGTAGGGACACAGCTGTAAGGTTTGATACTATAGGTATACATATTACGGGATTCGGTGATTTGTTCAATATTTTAAATATTTTTTCTGATTTCAGATTGAATAATTGGTTTATTTTTTTTTTTTTTTTTGTTTATGTATTCGGGTACAAGTAGTTTTCAAGGTTGATTATTATGTATTTTCGTTGTTTTGAAAATCAAATATTTTTTATGAACGGTCACTTTAACGTATAGTTTTAATATAGAGTTTTTCTTATCTCGGCTGACTATACTTCAGTATTACTACTGAAAAAAAATTTACGTTAGGGATTACAGTGTGCCAGTTTTTTTTTTCTACAACATTATGCATAGTTTGATTTCCAACGCTTACCTAATTAACAGATTTCTCATACTCAAAACTTATTATAAAGTTAATTTATTTAAAAAAATCTCTTATATCATACCAATAAGATATCGTACCAGCTCTAAACTACTTGCTAAATCTCTTCGAAACTTCCGCTCCTCCAACCTTCTCTCACCCCTTCTTCAAAAGGAAAACTATCTCTCTCTCACTTTTTCGGCTCGCTCATACATTCCGAATCAAAGAAACGAATCTCTCGCGAGAGAAGGAAAGTTGGCCGAAGGTGAATAAAAAAGCAGCTCTCTCTTTCTCTCCTCTGGCTATGAGAGTTACATAATTCAAAGTTCATTAGGTGAAATTTGAAATCCCAGCGCCGACCTCGATCCTCTTATCTCTCGCGGGACTCTTTCCCCGGGAAATTAAATATCCCCGGCGCGTGTCTGTCGGTCTATACGTTACATCGTACGCTTCTTCTGCGATGTCAAGTGCACTGGTGTGGTATATGCGGGTAAAGAGGGGGGAGAGAGAGAGAGAGAGAACTGTGTTGATAAATAAATCAGGAATTGAATTCTTGATGTTCTTTATTACGAGCCTCCTTTCTTTTCTCCGCTCTGACGTGCTGAATTCCTGATGCGCGTACCCCCAAGGAGTTTTTACTGTACTCTACACTGGATTGCATCATTCGTCTTCTTCTTGCATGGAAGTATTTTTCCTTGCTGCTTGTAATTTCGTCGTGCAATGGGTGCCCGAATTATATAGGGCTCTGCAAGTTTTACCAGCTGTTCACTTGCAGAATGAAGAAACTCTGTCAAGTCACTTATCTCGTGCGACGATATATTTCGTTGAAATTAAACAATCGTTGTAGTGTTGGATAAGGTAGCAAATTTAATTAGAAAACGTGAAGTCACTGTAATTTTGCGGTACGAGGAAAGTACAGAAATAATATAGAATCTGCGATTCTTATCAAAGGAAATTTCAGCGAGTGAATTTAATTATATTCCCGGAATGAAGCAAATTTTCCTCTAACCGTACATTTGCTCGCTGCTCTAATTCTTGGATATTTCCATGTTTCTAAGAACGTAATAAAAAATCTTTTCTAAAATCTACCTCTTTATATTACGTTTTCAATGCCACACTGGAGCTTTTACCCGTCGTCAAAATCAACATCACAGCGTGGAGCAGCGCAAGGTAGAGACACAAAAAAACTGCTGGCACACTGTAAACAACGCGCGGAATACCATTGATTAATTTCTCAAACCGCGTGACCCTCCGCGTCTATATCCTTCCATCCTTGTCTCCGTCTCTCGACGGGCGTTTTCATCGTTATACCTCGCGTAGATATATAAACTAGAAAGAGATAGATCATGTAGACGCGGTACCTCTCGACGAAGCTGACTGAGCTTACTCTCACGCGCCTCCAGCTTCTGTTACCAGAACTCACACCCACGGCCTTGGTATAGATTATTACTTACATTATATATGTATATATTTACAAGCTAATATACGTAGAGCGAGCGATTTTTTGTTTTTTGTTTTCACTTGACCTGCCTCGTAGGCTATATAAAGTATTGACGAAGTAGTAGTTATGTACCTTGATTTACTTTCACGCACACCTTTGTTATTGTTATTATGCTTTCAGCTGAGTTGTTATTTACCATTATTATTTGGTCGGAGTAATCTGCCTTTGCTGACGGTAATTATATGAGTTATTTGTTTATCTACGTGAATACACGTGACGGTTGTCCTATGGGTAAAAAGTTTTTTTGTTGGGTTCTCAGGGGGCCTGAAACTTTCTGATGTAAGCCTATTTTCTTATTGACTATATAAAGTGGGTTTCTTAGAAAGTTTTAGTCTCCCGTTTTTAAGTTATGGTTTTGTAGTGTAGAATCCTTAGTTCCCTTAGACACCTTAGCTTTATTTAAATATAATAAATTTCGCAATATTTCAGGTTTTTCCTTTAAACGATCAATAAATTAAGCTAAAGAAATCATACCTACATAATTCATCCTAAAATAACTAAAAATACACTGTGTTATTCAACTAGTTTTAGTTTTAAATCAAAAACTAATCACGGTGAATGTCTTTTGAACCAGGTAAATCACACTTTATATTTATCACAAATAATTACGATTTTATCTGATTCACACGCTTTTGAACTTTTCCCCCCTAATCGAAATATCGGCAATCCGAAATCGCACGCTCAGAGTGCGATAGAAACAAAAAAAAAGTCACGACGGGAGGGGAGCAGAGTATATTACGTACTAGATCGACTGTGAAACATAGACGACCGACTGTTAAAATCCAATCAGCGACGACGGTGGAGAATCAACAACCCTTTCGATACGACGAATATATCCATTTTCGTACACTCTCTATATATATATCTATAAATATCGTCTCTATCTTTATGTCTCTCTGTCCCTTCCTATCTTTTTTCACACTGCGAGAGAAAAATAAAAGTCCGAAAGCATATATATACATACATACACATACGCGACGAGGACGACACTGACTGTGCATTAATCCTCTGTATACCTAGACAAATGCATATTGTTCGTGTCTTTTTTTCACTTTTCTCTTTCTCTCTCCCACTCTGTTTCTTCTTTGTATACTTTTTCCTGTGATATAACTTTGCCGGAGTAATATACATATATATTTTTGACATACTCTATCGCCCTATATATATTTATACAGTTCTATCGATCTGTCTGACTATACAAAATCCTCTCTACTTCATTAACTATTCTTTCTCTTTCATTATATATATAATGCCAGCATCCGTATATGTGATCCTTTAGCTATATCTATTGAAGTATATAAGTGTGTGTGCGTGTGTCTAATAACAACATTGATCAAGTCTTTACTAACTTTTGCACTTGAAAAAATCTTTTTAGTATAGAAATAATGTAACCGTAAACGCTTACAGACTAACTATTTGTAAATTTCGTATATCTCATGAAGTAATCCATGCAGTTATGTGTGTAAAATTTTCGTGTTTTGGTATATTCTTCAAAGTATTTTCATCATGAATGCATTTGCGATAATTCTCATCATCAGTAGAATTGATAAAACGTGCTGTTTCGTCTATATAAATGTTGTGTATTATTTGACCTATTTCTTTAACATGTAGTCGTGTGTCTTGAATGCATGCATATATACTCTTCTAAATTAATCCACTCAGCTATGTTTATCATTAGAAAAAATGAAATATTCATTGAAATATTTTCGTTCTTATAAAATCTTTGAATTTAATTCTTTTTCTCGATTATAACATCCGTAATTATTTCAAAATAATATCTCTCATATTACAATCATATATTAACATTTTTAGGCTACCATATATTTGTATTCACCCTAAAATGTACTCCAAACCAAATACTAACGTCTGTTGAATAATTCAACGATCGAAACCTAAAACAGCAGCATCCACGGCCAATTGCCACTCGGTTCGTGCAGCTATCGAAAAATCAAGCGCGCGGCATCAAAAGAGCAAAAGAACGTGTAGATATATATATATATA
>JAPYZO010001164.1:0-19319 GCA_030522905.1 Torymus flavipes | reverse complement strand
TTCTTTGTTAAAAAATGCATTGAATTAGCATATTATTTTGAAAATCATTTAATTGAAAAAATGATCTTCTTATTTTCCACTTTGACAACCCCACATCCAAGTACAAATCATCAAACTACAATTCACCCTCCATAATTTCGAATTAACTCACCATTGAGACTCATCGAATCGTACTGCTCGGTCTGCAGTGGCTCGCGATAAATGATGGGATCCATGCCTGTGAAGTCCGCCACTGTCCCCGTGAACAGCTCGCCATCCACGTAGACGTAGGTGCTGTTATGCTGCGGATCGTAGGGGCACAGAGCCTTGGCGAGCTTCTCGGTTGTCATTGTGTAGTTGCCGGAATGCACGTCGTAGTAGCGACACATGGGTTTGAAGGCATTCGTGCCGCAGACGAGGAGGCTGCTCGAGCCGCTCTTGGCCAGGATGCGCACGTAGTTCTGGCAGTTCTCGTCGTCCTTGCCCTTCATCTGACACATCTTTACGTCCATGTCGGGCGAGTACCAGGTCAGACGCTGCTGCTCCGTCAGATCTGTCAGGCTGAGGTTGTGCACGAGGTTCCTGGAGGTGGCAGAGAAAAAGAATGCGTTAGCATATATAGAGGTTGTTAACAAATGTTTAAACAGTAAAACAAGGCATAAAATATTAAAATCGAAAAAAAAAAATATAAAATTCTTAAAAAACGAAAGTGACTTGTTCTTCGAGCAACGATATCTATATTTTTTCGATAAATAATTATTTATAACAATTTTTTTTGCTCAAGACAACGTATCTCTCTATCACATATATTATTTCTCTGGTTATTAAATTATATTATGTTGTGATAAAAATTAAACAATAAAACCCTTTGAATTAACACGACTACTACCGTCAACAGTCTGTATGAACTGATTAATAATGACTTACTTTCACTACTTTAAAGAATGAATATATTCATTACGAAAGTAGTGAGCATTTACTATTCTACAGTTAAAGAGACCATCTCATAATACCGAACCGTTTGAAAAAAAAATATGCAAAGTAAAGCACCTGATATACAAGTCTGTCTGACTAAATTTAACAGTTTCTACTGACCTAGCAAGGGATCACGTTTGAGCTTTATTTAATACTTCACTTCAATATCCAATAGTTTAACTTGACCTTTAAAGTTTCAGATCGATTGAATCCTCTTAAAAAGTTAATGCATATTTTATGACAATTCGTATGGGAAAAGTTCATTGCAACTAAGAATTTATCGGATATAAAATTAATAGATTCAGATATAACCTCAATAACACGTCTTAAAATATTTTAACTCCTATCAATGATTTAATGTATGTTTTTATGATTAGATAACAAAATTCATAAAAATACTGAAAAATATATAATAATTTTCCACAAACTACGGGAAGCTCGGAGAAAAAAGCTTTGATTCGAACAATTGCAGATCCAAACGTCTCTTTAACATGATAATGCCGCATGCGCGCGCTTGCCTAATGGGATTCTATTCCTAAAGCGCAACAAATTACGCTCATTCACTCGTTCATTCATCTAGCGTGACAAACTGCGCGCGGGCTTCCGTTTTCGTGGCAGCCTCGGCGTCGGTCTAGCTCTATACAGCTATACCTCCGCGCTCGAGCATGCGGCGACGCTCGTGCACGACGGCAGAGACGCGAAGGAAACAAAGGAGCCGAGACGCGACGCTCCTCCACGTGCAGCCACACGTCTGCCACCCACACACACACAGACATCGGTCGCGCAATAGAATAATCGTTGATAGGGAGCGGGAGGGACTCGGAGCGTTCGCTTGCTAATTGTACGTTCTCGGCTTTCGCGCGAATTGAAGGCGATCAGACGCGCTAGGCTGGCTCGATGGATCTTTTTTCTTTATCGGGCATCACTATATGGTATATGGCAAGGCGGTTTTTTTTCTTGTAGAGAATAGAAGATTATTCCTTGAAGTGTTTAGAAGAGTATAGGTTACCCACAGATTATTTTATTTTTTATTCTTAAAAATTGTGTTAGAAATGGGTTAAAAATAGTGCTTTACTTGCAGAAGAAAATTTGATCAATTTGTCCGACATTTCAAATTGAATTACCAGTTGATTGCTCTCAAAGTGATGTGCATTTCAAGAAGAGTATTCCCGAGGGATGAATGGAGATTGCAACAGTAAATATTAGGCATATTGGTTTAATCCAAGAAGCGGATGACGAACCAAAATACGAAACTCACTGCTGCAGGGTTCCTAAAATAACTTTTAGAATCAGGATATTCGCTAATTAATTTCAGCGGAAATCCACTATGATGTTAATTTGATGAAAAGTAGAACCGATGAAATATATCTATATCAAGAATAACTTTAATACTCTGCAGAGTTTGTAAAGACTTTGAAGAAAAATTCTTAGTTTTCGAGGATGTGAATGAAGATGAAAAGCATGCAAAATTACTATTTATCAGGAACTATTCCATTCTTTCCCTCTTACGTAAAAAGCAACCCCACTGACATTCCACTATATCCGCGTGATGAATCTCTAATTACTGCATAACAAAGCGATCAAACAGTCTCGAATCCGACCTTTGAACATTATACTCTATCAATAAACCGCTTCTAGGTAATGCATGAGTATTATTATAACACCTCCAGCGCTAACCGTACATACATCGATTCTCTGCACCCATCATACGCATACTCCCGACGCCCGAAAAGAGACAAACGGATCTACGCTCGGGTTACCCAGTCCACCCCATGCCGACATCCGCCAAGCCTATATACGCACCGAAAGACGCTAGAGAACAGAGCGGTAGGAGGAGGAGGTACAGAGAGAACGCGCGTACTAATTATCGCCTCGCCCTGCGGCGACGCCAGCCTCGCCCAATCGCCGGAGCAATTAGTGTAATCCGATCAATGGCGGCAGCGGCGCGGTGGTGGTAGCCGATCGAGCTTGATATCGCAGTTCATTCACGCACTATGCGATTATTCCCCGACGCCCGCGCGCGCGTGTACGGACTGATTATCGAGCATTCACGAGACGTGGGGGGCAGTTCTCCCGTGGGTCGTTATATATAGAAATTTTCTAGGTACGATTGGCCGGTCCTGTATGATTGATTCGCGCCTCTTGTTTTTCAGCCTGGCAGATGCTGCGACGCATATAATTATGGGCTGCGTATGTCGAAAGTCATTTCGATGGAACGAGTGATGCGTTAATTGGGGATTTATGATGTATTGAGAGCCCCGCGCGCGGATATGATGTGTATACGCGCGGCGGGGGGCAGCTGTTGGAAAATCTGTTGACGTTCCGACGGACATTTTAAGCCTGTATTGGGTCATTAGTGCCGTGTAAACTTTTGGCTGAAGTGATTATTCCCTTATGCAAAAATAATAGTAATAATAACAGTATACTTACTAGGAGAGGCTACGAACTTCGGATAACGGATTAGGATCAAACTTTGCGATATGTTTTTGGATGTAGAAATGTGAAGAAAACTGCAATATTAGACCCTAACGCTCAAAAAAATTAAAGTCCTGCGACTTTTTAGTTTTATTTTGAAAAAAGGCTTTAAATAAACTTCTTCTTAAAACGGTAACCATTTTACTTTAGGGAGTCTTAAATATAATTTCAAAAATAGAAAATCAGCTTTCATTTGCTTTTTCAAGAATTAAAATATCTTGGTTCCTGCTAAAGTTATAAAAGTTTAAAATTGAGTATCGAAAGTGCATCAAAAAATATTCCGGCATCGAACAGTTACATTTTAGGGGTTAAACAATGCATTTTCGATGCTCTATTTTAAAACTTTTTTCAAAAGAAAGCTAAAAAGGCGCAGAACTTAAGTTTTTTTTAGCGTTAGGGTCTAATATTGCAGCTTTCTTCATATTTCTACATTCAAAAACATATCGCAAAGTTTAATCGTAATCCGTTATGCGGAGTTCATAGCCTCTTCTAGTTAGTATTTAGATAAGTAGATTTGTATGTTATATTTTTTTTTGACTGATTAGTCTTATTTTTCCTATAAATTCGATTAAGTAAAATTCACTTCAAATAAGTAAATATTCGCTTTTTGTAAGTAGATAGTCGTACACGTTTCAAATAAGTGGACGACAGTATACTTACAGAAAGTGAATAATTTCCTTTTTTTAAAAGCTAATTTCACTTATTCGAATTTAGATAGTTCTTTTAGCAATAGTTACGGAAAATATTACCGCTAGGACAATATCAAATGCTTCAAAAATACTTTTTAAAACAACCCATAACTGAAAATACTAGAAACTTCACTTAAAAAAAATACTTCAACACTTCAATCGAAATTCTCCCGGGTTATGACGTACGCTATTGTTACAGAATAGAACAAAAATCAATTACTTACAAAAAGGAAATAAAAATAAAATAGCTGAGCATAAAACAAATAATATCGCGTATAGCACGTACTCTATCCAATTGACTTCAAAAATAAATGACTGGCAGTTCGACCACCAGTAAAAAGAAAATCGCACATGCGCACTATACCAACTAGAGCGCATCACAAATAAAATCCCATAGTAAGTGTCGAATCCGCAAGAACCGACGCCGCTAAAGAATGCAATATATCATATGCACACCAGAACGCGAATAAGGAGAACCATTGCGGTGGGATGATCTGCTCCCAGAGAGGGAGAAGAGCAGCGTTTTTAATTAAAGCTCCTGTATATATACACTCCCCTCCCGGCGAGAGCGATGCGCACGTATCTGCTGCACATCATACATATATACGCACACGCGAGCGTAGAGAGAAAAAGAGATACATAGAAAGAGCTGTATATATATTTACCTTCCGCCGACCAGTAGGTAGCTGCCGTCCCGTAGCATCAGCCTAAAGTAGTCAGTGTGCGTCTCGTTGCCAGTGAACCTGAATACATCCTCCGCGCCTGCGAACAAAAAGAAAGTGGGGTTCAGGAATGAAAAACGGTTTTGTTGTACTCGTTTGAAAAGTAGAATTACTCTCCTCCGTCTAATTAGCCTCCCGACTCTCTCTCTATCTTTCCCCCGACTTCTTCTTTTCCTACCTTCGTTCTTCCCGAAGCTCCAAGGTTACTTTATCCGGGCGGACGGGAGCCACCTGATAAGAATCCCGGAGCGGGAGAAGGAGATAGGGAAGACGACTTAATAACAAGTAACAACTTTCCGCCGAGATTGGAAAGGGAGAAAGAGTGAGAGAGAGAATGCGGACGCTGGAGGCGAAGAAAACGAAAGTGAATGATTCAGGGGCTCGTTCGTGTGGTAAGGAAGAATGCCCGCATGTATACATCTTTTATATGGCGGAAGTTCAATCAACTAGATGAGTTTGATTCTTTAATGCATAAGTAATATTAATAACTCAATTATTATTCAGCTATGTAACAAAACATTTTTTATATTAGTGCATCTGTTTGTAAATTTCATTCAGATGTAGTAAAATAACTTTGTGCATCTTAATAATCATATTAAAATGTACATCCGAGCCTGGATGAGTCAGCATAACGATAACTAAAAGAAACGCGTGATGCACTCGAGCAAGTGCCTCAAGCTCAGTGGTCAGAGCAGTGGACTAGAAAATTTTGTGTCCATCGGTTCAAATCAGGTCATCGCGTATTTTTGACTCGCTCCATCGTTTAACAAATGTAAGCATTTTCGTATCATTGATCTTATAAAACAGTAATTTAAAATCAAAGACATTTTTCGCGAAAATAAATAAAATAATACTTCTATTATTAGTACATTGACTTAATAAAAGGAAAATTTTCAATAATTTAATAAAAGAACGGATGTCTTTAAATACTTTATCATACGCTGAAGCATCATGCTACAACAGAATCGAGTATATCATAAGATAGATTTAAAAGTATGTTGGTATTACAGTCCCGAATTAATATTTCAGAAATACATACGTTCCGCGGAAAGCCGATAATCAATTCTCGCGAAAGGAAATAATTGCATATCTAATTAGAAATCTGAAATTCTCAATCCGTGAAATATTGAGGAAGGAGAAATAGAGGCAGAGAAGTGCGGCGACGATCGATGGAGCGAGCCCGAGAGAGAAATTACGTATCGGGGAAATTCATTTCCTTACTGTGGGGATTACAATGAGTATTTAAAATGCGCTGAAATCTCCTTTTATCAAAATTCAATTTAATGATAAATTACCTCGGATAAAATTTATCGCTCCTCATTCTTTTTTATTTTTATCTCTCCCGCGAAGGCGAAGAGAACTGGCAGGCAAGGAGGGTATATATTTTCATTTAATCCTATTTTCAACGATTGGGTAAATGTTTGGATACTTTGATTTTTCAATCATGTCGCTAGTAGATTGTAAGAGCTAAAAGATTAATTGACTTTTTTACATGGTTCTCGGCGAAAGAGCTTCGAATGGAAATAACGGATTTATTTTACAATGTTGTCAATTAAATAAAGGCAAATAAATAAAGGAAAGTATTTTAGCGTTATTACAAATTATCATCCATTTAATTTAAAGCACGATTATTAAACGTGTGAATCATTTTATAATTTATAGGGAATATTTATATAATGTCACTCGTTTCTGATTAAACCTATATTTATAAAACATTTCCATGAGTTATTTTTCCTGGTATAAATATGTAATACCGCGTACTGGTATTTCCACTTCTTAATATATACACAAATTGTTCAAAGATTGGACATACAAGCAACTGTATCTCAACAATCATAATAAAAATTGAGGTATTGCTTCCCACACTACCCATACCTGACGACCTAAAAAATGCGTAGCCGAAATTTCTCCCCCAAAAAAAGTACGACTCACCTCCACGATATTTCGTCGGGACAAAAGCCATATCGATATATCCGCGCATCATCGCGGTCCAGCCTATAAATACTCTTTCTCTCGAGAATCCCTCTCTCTATCCCCCACTCCCACGCGTATCGACCGACGAAAATCGTGAAATTCCCGCTGGCAAAAGGATCGCACGGCCCCACGCTCCCGTTTCTCCCGTATCCCTAGACACGCACAAAAGCGACAAACGTCAAGCGCGCGCGGACATCTGCATTCGTTATCGGGAAATTAGCATGCGAATTTCGCTGCCGTCGCGCGAATACGCATACACAGTGGCGCGCAGCGGCGGCGGCGGCATTAATCGGGATTTACGATGATGTCCGCGAAACGGCCGAATCATCGGAGAGAGTATGCGGGATCGTCAAAACGCGCCGACTGCGCTTTGGTGGAGGGGACACATCGAATTGAATGCTGCGCCGAGCGATCGACGTGACTGGACTCTCCACGCGTTATTTGACCTCTCTCTCACTGCGTATGTATGTATATAGTTAGGGATCAAAAGTTTTAGGCCGATGAATTATATCCCCGAGTCCTTTTTTTCCCAGTCAGGTGTGTCGGAGTTGTGGGCGATTAATTTGGAAAGAAAGGGGGGTCGAGAGAGACATGGCAGGCCTGTTAGGGGTTGGTTTTCCTTTTTATTTTCGTGCTGTTTTGGGAATGTTTTTTTACGGGCTGCTGGACGCGAGAGCGCTTGACGTGTAATTAACCCATTTCAGCTGAAAAATGCGGAAGGAAGAGTTCAATTTTATCACGAAATTTTATAAAGCTAGTATATATTGCAATTTTTTAAATAATAGATTTTCAACTCATGGATGCTCGATATATAATACAGCGACATGAAAGATTGAATACTATACCTCAAGGCAAATTTAAAATATTGACACCTAAAAAAGTATATATATTTTTAAAACCGTCTCTTTTTCGTATAGCGCGTACGAAAAGTGTTTTTTTTTTCTCTGATCCGAGACCTAGAGACACAAAAAGCCTCAATTGCTGCGCAATCATACACGACACATTTTTACGAAAAAAAACGAGAAAAAATCAAAATAAAACTGCCTTTTCTATCGCGTCGAATTTTCCCGCATTTTTCGCCGCACGGCACACAGCACACGCGATAATCCCTGATTATCGTAAAAAAAAACGCCCGGCCGCAACGATTTTCCCAAACATTTCCGCGTTCATTTTCCCGAAGCGCGTATCAAGGGGGACAAAGGACTCTGCGCGCATCCCCGAAAAAAGCGTACGTACACACACGAGAGAGAGACAGAAATCAGTCGACCGCATAACGAACTCAAAATTCCGGGGTTCGCCTGTACGCTGTCGAAAAAAAAGCGAACGTACGCGTGCAACAGAGAGAGAGAGAGAGAGAGAGAGAAGGTACCAGAGAGGCGACCAGCAGCAGCATGCACACACAACTGGAGCGCGTCCGGTGTTTGTAAAACAATTCCTCTTTTTTTCGGCCGCCAGCGCTCCGCTATCTCCCGTACTCTCGGCTCCTCCTCCTCCCTCCAAACCCTGTCAATATTTTCCCGCGTGCGACACGTGCACATGCGCGCGTATGTGTATGCGGGACGGCAATCAAAAGTTCGAGGTGTGCTACGTCCTCATATAACGGATTTTATAAGTTCGACGATTTGTATGCTGGAAAAATATAAGTTAGTGCCCGAGTTTCGGGTTGCGGCTTGTGCGCGTCGATTGTTACGGCCGTATAATATATATAGACGTATACTTTTTTATGTGTGCGACAATTTTAACTTTGTTATACGCGATTATTTTTCTAGGGTGCCTGTGTACTTTGAGCGGATGAAAGTTGGGGCGTAAAAAAGTTTGTACAAATGGCGAGTCGGTATGGGCAAATAGTGATTAAATTAATACGAAACGTATATAATAATAAAGTGGTGCATTTTGCGCGTTTTTTTTATGCAGTCTAAAATTGTAAAAGAAATAGTACAATTATGGTATTGTTTTTTTCCTCGTATCGATGACTGAATTAATATATAGTGTAATGAAATCTCGAGGTGCGGCAACATGAATAAAGTTACCGCCCGTCAATTGAATTTCCCCACTATTTTATAATTCATCAAGTATCGAGGGTCGAATCCGCAACTAACGACACTATCTATTCTCACCTCCATAAAAAATATACATACGGAGATAAATATATAAATACCAAGCAGACCATGAAATTAATCATCTGTATACTTGATGAAACTGCAAAAATGCCAGACGTCTTCATTCGCATTCATCACCCGGAAAAAGTCTGTGGAGCTGAGAGGGAGAGAGTTGACATGGCGCGGGAATATAACCTCGCGGAAATTAAAATCCCATTATCCTCGCGCACATCTTCGCGCACGAAACTTCGTCCCCTTCGTCCTAGACACCTATTCTCTCCCCTTTTATCCGGACGACATCGCGTGTACGCGCGACTGGCGGAGGAGAAAAATTCACCCCCTCCCCCCACACCCTTCCATTCTTTTCTCTCGGATGGAAACTCCCTCTTTTCCTCTCTCCCATCCTCTTTTGCTCGCGCGCAGACAAGCCGGCGACGCGAAAACTCGTCACTTTCAGGACGGAAGGTCCGCGTGTCTCTCTCTCTCTCTTCCTTTCTCTCTTTTATATAGAGAGAGAATCGGCGCGGCGGTGGCGTACGTTCCGCGGATTGGCTCTGAATCGCTGGGATAAATCTATACCCTGGCGGAGTTGTAGCTATATACGAGCGGCGTCGCGGAATTACGCCGGTTTTTTTTTCTCCTCCGCATAAAGGGTGGCGGCGGCTCTCTGAATGCATTCCGCGGAAGCTATTTCCGAGCTGATGTTTTTAAATGAACGCGTCCGAGCAAGCGCGTACGCTACGAGGAGTTTCGCGTGCATATAAATCGTTGGGGGAGGGGAAAGAGCTTTTTTCCTTTCCTCGAGGTGGAGGGATGAGGGGGGGGGGGGGCGACGACGGCTACGAGAGCCAATTCGAATCGGGTGTGTTTAAATTACAGATGCTTTTTTCAACCATGTTTTTGAGATATTGATTTGGCTTGATTAAAATTCAGTGGATGAAACGGTGAGCTTTATATCCCTATTATTGCTTTTTGTAACGGTATCCGTCTGAGCACGCACAATGTGTACAAATTACTTGGTAAGATTTTCAATATATTCTTTTTCGTATCTATTTTTCTTTCTGCTGTGATTATTTCACTTCTCATAATAATTATTCTCTGTCCAAATATGTTACTATGCTGATATATATTATTCGTGACCTGTTTAAATTTATAATTTCATTAGGCATTTGATGGAACGTTCATGCGGAATATTCTAAAATGTATATTATCACCTGTGAAAGATACCTCTTCATTGGGTTATACGCAGCGAAAGAGATTTAACTGTCGTATTTATTGAGATGCTTAATCCGCAAGAGAAGCCTCTGCGTCGATGGTGTCATTCTAATTTTATAAATTTCTTTTTTTTTCTTTTTTTCAAGCAATTGATTATTGGATATAACTCAATCGAAGCTTAAGCTATATTCGTTATATTAAACATGAATAATTGAAACTTGTCAATGGGTTCCCTTTTTTAAAAAGAATATAAGCATCAGCAATCTCATCATATTTAACAAGAATTTTCAGAAACCTCGTGCCGTTACATCATCGAACACCGTCTACTTTACATATTTACATACTTTCAGATATGAAAACCTCTAAACCCGCCGTTTCGAATCCGCACACCACTATCTATATATCCCTTTTCTTATACTCATTCGTTATACCTCCGCAAAACGAACAAAACAAAACATTTTGCAATCCCAGAGCACGACCCACAGCCACACATACATATATTCCCTCTCGGAAAAATCCAAACAGAAATGAGCACACACGAGCAAGCCCGAGGTAATCAGCCGAAATGACAAGCGCGCGAGCCCCCATATACCGCCGTCTCGGAAATTTCCTTTTGCATTTCGAGGAAAACGCGGGTAACTCCTCCTCCTCCGCCCCCCAAAGCGCCTGGCCGCTTCGAAATCGATTTCGCGCGATAAAACCGGGGTGGTAGGGCGACTTGCGCACAAAGCCCCTGTGTGCGCGCGCGGATCGGAATTTTGAATATTTTTGCTTACGCGAGGTGCGGAGATTGTGTTGCGCGCGCGCGCTTTCGAGATTGCGAGCGTTGTTCGAAATCCGTTCGGCGATTTCGTCGTTACGCGGGGATTAACGATATATATATACGCGGATATAAATTCGCCTGTGCGTTGAATTTTGCGAAATTAGTTGGGAGGGGAGAAAATCGTTTTGAGCGGTATGTTGGGCTCTATGAGTGACACTTCAATCTTGAATTGGCTGGATTTCAAATAGGTTGCATGTATATATACGAACGAGGTAGGTCAGTTGGATATTTTTGTGATAATATGATAACGAGATCTTGCCCCGTAACGAAAGGCTGAATTTAAAAATGAGGTCTTTTACGAAACTGCTGGGTTATTGCGGACATTTTATCTAATGTAATATTCAACGTAGTGAATTTTTAATACAACTTTTTAATATTATTTCATCTTTAAAAAGATAACTGAATTCAGTACGTCTACTTTTGGAATTAACTTAAAAAAACGTGAATGTAACGCTCTTATACAGTTTTATTGTCGTTCTACTCCCGAACTACTATCTTTTTCAAGCATAACAACTTTATCATTCTCGAAAGAAAACCAATATCCATAAAGACTATAACATCCAAAAATTTCCAATTCTATTCTTCTCCTCTTGTATAAGAAACTTATTAATTCAATGCATTTCGAAAAAGAATTTAAATAGCTTTCCCCAATACCCTCGAACACCTCGAGAGCGCATGCGTTATAGAAAGCCATAAACTGCCAGGCGTTGCAGCAACGACGGCTGAGCAAAAACCCGCCTCAAACGCAGCAGACGAACAAGCTACAGCAGCCGACAAAAAAAAGCAACTCCGCAACACGCAGCTTGCAAGAAACATCCGCGAGCACACATTCCTCCCAGCAGCGGCGGCTGCTGCAAGTTTTCCGATTGTGGCGGCGCGGGTCTTATTAGCGTGGGAGTAGAGCGACTACTGCATCTGCTACCCACTTGCGGGATACACGAAATGGCATCTGGGGGAAAGATGATATACACTCCAACCGCGCCGCGTCGCTGCGGCAATATCGCACGCGCGTATCGACTTTCATGGCTCTCTCTGCCTCTAGGTTCCGCGGCTTTTCTCTCGATTTTCCTTCGAGACTGATGCCGCCGCACCGCTGCTGCTGCTGCTGCTGATACTGTGTTGCTACGATATGGCGGCTTTGGGATGAGCTATATACACGGAATCGGCTTTATTGAGATCATTAGTGTATTTGAAGAGGGAGGTGGAGGTTCGTGCGTTAAAAATTGAGATAATGGCGTGGGCGTCGTTAGAGCGGATGCTGTACAAGTGTTTGCGCAATGGAACGGTTTCGAAAAGCTGTTAGCGGACCCGGAAATTGTTACGGGAGATACGTGATTTTCGAGATGGAATATGGTATTCTATTCTGGTTGCGTTGCAGAAGATGAAATTGGAGTATTTTTGCTGGTTATATATTTGCTATTACTTGGTATTGCGTTTGTTGCTTGTTATATGGCAGCTTTTAATATTGTAGTATAGTTAAAAAATACATTTTGAATTTTATTAATTTCTATTATTATTCTCTCATAAATTTCTTTTTTACGATTGTGTAAGAAGCATTTGAAAAATAACACATATATCAAAGTTAAAAAATCAAATTTTATTTTGCAGTGGTATGTATATATATTTCATTTTACAAGTATTTCAATCAATTTGCTATACAAACATTAAATCAATTGTTTACTGGGTAAAGGAATTCGAGCTTTTTTGTTTTAAATATGTGATGTTTGAAATATGTGCGCGCGCTGCGGCCCTGGCTGAAAAAAATAGTAATGAAGACAAAGCTGTAACATTGTTTTAAACCTTTCAGGTTCAATCATGCGATATGACGTCGTGAAAAAAATGGCTTCGATAAATTTTTATTTTGGTTGTTCCTTTGAATTTACGACACTTTAAAAAATATTTTCAATATATTCCTTGTCATTCCATGAGCCATTTTTCACACACAAAAAAAAAGATCAAAAATTGTTTTCGAATGGAATTCAGCGCAGTAATCGTCTCCTTTAAAATACTGTTTAAAAACAATTTTTCCATTTTTTTATACGATACTGCAAAATATACATCATAGGTTTTAAAAGCACTAAGATACGTTGCACTTATCAGAAATCGATACTTATATCGTAGCATGCTTCGTTACATACCCGTTTTATGTAAAGCGCGTCTCAACCGTGAATTCAATGAAAATGTTGGCAATAAACGATACAACCGGTAGAATAGCTTTTAGAACCATTATATCAATTATTTCTATAAAAAAGCTCATGTTGAATGTTTCACAATTGCTTTAAACCACTCCCGCCTTATATAGTCATATAGACCGATACACGAGCCGCAAAAAGACTCCGGAGAAACAATCGATCGGAACTTTGAAAAGGCGGATATTGTCTGTATCTTTAATCCTTTTGTTCGCAGTTTTGCTTTAAAAGTATTGCCGCGTTCCAAGTAATTATAATGCGTCGTACTTTCATGGAAGAGAAAATGGATTGTCAGTGAAAAGAATGATAAAATAAAATAATTTTTGTTCCCCAAAATCGCAGAAATTGAATGTGTACGAAAATATGAAATGCAACGTAATAATCCGAAGGGAGTGAATTTCGTTGCGAGTATATAATTTCTACTTCGTTTACGTAGTCAAGCAGTAATTGTAATTATAAAATTATTGCGTTATTCAGTTAAAACATATTCAGCGAACTCATAATCCAACCTATTTAATAATGCTATTATAGCTAATAAGTATTTCCTGACAATATTTCCAGCCCTCGCGTCTATTTATAATATTTTAACAATACGACGTATCCCGCAAAATAACTGCTACTACACCCAGTAATGGAAAGATTAAATAAAGAAAAAAAATATTCCGTGTCTACACATCGCAACAACCGACAGCCCTCGTCGACTCTAACAACTATACCTCTAATTCTTCCCCCCACCTCCGAACACAGCTCTACCCCATCTCTACACACTCCTCGTGCCACAATCAACTCGTCACCCGGCCACTCGATAATTCCCCAACATCTTCTTCCTCAATCCAATCCATCACTTTCTGCGAAACACGCGCGCCATATCTGCCGGCCGCTGACTCTACTCTCTCCTCCCCCTATATACGCGATAAATCCTCGACATTCCAGCCCCCTTCCTCCCTCTGCATTCTTTACAATCCCACGCGCCGCTTCTAGGGTCATCGTCTGTGCCGGCGTATCGATCGAGAGAGGGAGAGGCGAACGAACGAGAGATAGCGCAGGCGAGCGCGTGGAAAGGACGGATATAGAGAGACAGAGGAGAGTGGGAGAGAGATAGAGAGACAAAGAGAGGGCACACGGCCCGCTGGGCAGGGAAGAAAATGACGAAGAGAGAGAGGTGGATGAAGATACAGAGACAGGGAGGGGAAGTAACGGTAGTGGTTGTAGCAGGCCGGAGACAGAGAGATAATGGGACGGCGGAGGAAAGAACGGAGGGAGAGAGAAAGGTCAGCTTAAAACCATTGCGCGCATCAAGCGAGGTAGGTACATATAGTATATATACATACATACGCCGAGAATCTAGTAGGCTGCTCTCTTTCTCCCTCTCTCTCTCTCTCTCTCTCTCTTTCTGCACGTGCTCGTGTGCAGCAGCCGCTTTGTGTTTCAGCTGACGTGCGCGCTATACCTAGCTGTGGAAGTTTTTGCGAGGGCTGCCGTGCGCACGGCTATTTTGTCTTTTTATCCTCTCTGTGATTTTCGCCGGTGCTCTATACGGTATACACATACACAGAGCTGAGCAGTGTTTTCTCGCTGAGCTTACAAATTTTTATGACTTTGAGACCTGTCTCTCCAAGAAAATACATACATGTAGCTCGAAAAATAGTTTTGGGAAGATTAATTTTTTTTGTTAAAAAAAAAAAACAAGTAAACAACTGCGTCAATAAAAGTACAGCTAAGCACACTTTTTAGTTCTATTATTAATATGTTTTTCTTCACGGTATTAATCGCGTACGATTCTTGCTATCTCCAATAATCTCCAATAACAATGCATCTGTCTACAGCTATTCAGCTCTCAATAAATTATTCCATTATCGTGTCCCGGCGGCTAAACTGCCAGTCTGCCTCGTGGATTAAAAGAACGTAGACGCTTTTAACCCCAGCCTCATTGTGACGCTCGCGCTTTTTTTGTCATCGCGCGGTTGACATGCGGCCCTCACTTCCTCAACGCCGAGGGCTAAGCTCGGCTTAGTCCTTTAAGCTCCTCCCGCTGCAACTTCTTCGGCTCGCCGGTAACATATTAACGGCATTGTGAATAATTAATCGTTCGACTCTCGCCTCATCGTCGTGCAGCCGCGCGCTCTTCGTATAACAGCTATATTATATAGCTCTGGCATCTTTGGCATGATGGCTATACGCTTACTTTAGGATGAAGTTTGTACAACATTGAGTGATTAATAAAATATTAAGGTTTGTAACGAAACTTGTTATGAATACGAAACGACTTTTATAATTGAGCTTTAATATCTTTCCCTTTTTTAAATTAATTTTCAAGTACATGTATCTTCATTCCCGTACATCCCCATATATCCCCATACGCTAGTACACCCCAACCTCGCCAACGATTTCAGCCAATGCGAGACTTCCCTTAACCCAACGTAACTCCCCGAAAAAAAATAAAAAATAAAAAAAAATAATATCGAACATGTCCGTGAAGCGAGTAGTCACGCTTGTCCGAGCCCAACTCTCTCTCTCCCAACGGCGTCCCGTCAACATGACGAGTTTCACGCACCGCTTGCCCGGCCTGTGTGTAACGCACTTGGCTGCCGCGTCGGGGGAATCATCCGTATATATATATATACATACACACACATACGAATTCGGCAACGTTGGGGGAGACTTTTTGCGTGGCTGAAATTTCCGACGCGTCGTCTCGCAGCTAACCCTCCCCCTCCGGTGGGCGACGCTTTTTTTTTGCTACCGCTTCAGCTTCGACGCGTCGCCGGAGCTTTGTGCGCGCGCGGTGGCGGCTGGGTGGAGAATTGCGGCGAAGTTTATGATTAAAAGCGTTAATTAGGAGGATATTATGTGCGTGGCGTTTTCAGCCTCGGACGGATTGAAGTGATTAATTAAATAAGTTCGCAACCGCGCCGGGGCAAGCGCGTGAGTATTATTTTGGCCGGGGGGATCGTGACGGCCTTTCGCGACTTTCGGGAAGGTGATATATTTTCCTGCGCGAATTAACGTTCGAATGAGTTGCTGTTTTTAGAATTAATTTAATAAAAGATTTTCATTAATTTGGTTTTGATGAGACAAATAAGTATAGGGGAGTTGCGTGTATGATTGATTTTCTGGTTTTAAATCGAAATTAATAACCGAAATGAAATTGTATTTATATTTAAGGCAAAATAAATAATTACACGACTCGGCACTTCGTAATCCAACATGAATGATGTAAACAGAATATATTTATTGTTTATTATTAATAATGTTCCCGTTCTGTAAATTATGCAATGTTTGTAAATATTTTATTTGTTTTTTATTTATTTGACCAGATTGATTACATAAAATGTAATCTATTTAAATATATCAAAATAAACAAAGTGTATGTAACTTGAATTATATGTATTACTTGATTATGGTTATAAAATTATATTGATGTAATTAATTTTTCGAAGCTCTACTAATTATTTATTTACACATCCAATCATCCAATAACATCTATAAAATTATGAATACCTTGCAGCTCATAATTTCATTTTCATCTTCCACTACATACCCACATAACACCCTACAAAAAATTTTAAGTTTTTCCGACTTTCCCTCAGTACACCCTCTATTCAATTCGCGCGCGAACGCAAGAATTTTCGCGACGGGCAAAAGGCCCTCGTGTCGAATAATAATACCTCGCTCGCGCTTCCCGCGCACACACGTTTTCGCCGTATAAATATGTTACGCATTAATCAGTTAATTACTATTAATGGCCATGATTAATTCACTCAACTATATATATATACACGTGAGCGAACGCTTACCCCGCGGCTCCATTTAGAATCTATATAAATTATGCGGCGATTTAAAACAAGAGCCGCGGGAAATCTCTATATCTGCGTCTTCTATATATACCATCGCGCGCAGGGCTGTTAAAGCCCTTTTTTCTAGAAAACTACAGCGGAACGCACTCGGTTTTTTGCTGAATAAATGAGCGCGCGGCCGAGTGTCATTAAAATTACGCACGTGGCCGCAGCCATATACTCCTCCACTTGCCCTAATCCATTATTTTTTAACGCCCGACGCGCGTGGCCGCTGTCGACGGCGTAGGCCCTTTTCCACCTCGACTGCTGCTTTATATGTTTTCTCTCCCTCGCAGCTCTTTGCGCCGCACTCGCGTGCGCTCGATGATCCTGAAGGGTTCGTTTGCTCGGATTACGCGCGCACGGATGAATACTGCGAATGCGCGTTGGGTTTATCCCCGAAGGCTCGGGCGTTTTTCCTTTTCAGGTATAATCGATCCTTCGGTTTCGTTACGGATTCCTTCCTCGGTCTCGAATATTATATTCTCAATTTGTTGGTATAACGTGTAATTTAATAATTCAGTCTGTTAAATTCGAGGAAAAGTGTAACGTTACGAATGTTTTAGAATATTTTATAAAGATATAAAATACCAAGCACGGAAATCGATATTTAAATATAAAATTGTAATTAATGGTTTTCTTTAAATTTCTTCATGGTATTTGATTTTGAAAATATTTTCAATCACCGACGTAAAATGTTTTTTAAAATAATTTTTAATAAAAAAAACCTTTAATTGAATATGAAATATACTGAAATATATTGTTTATCTTAAAAATGTTACGTGATATTTAAATGTTAATATAGATTGTATTGTTTAATTATTATTCTGGGAATCGCATAGCACTATAAGCAACGATACAGATATAATAATTTACACGAACTAAAAAAAAGGCTTAAAATAATACAATGCGTTTTGATGAAGCGACAGAGCTGATGTTTATCAAGATTTACTGCGAACTATGCTATTCAAGCCTAGCTTTGCAGTAGCTACAGAGCGCACCGTGTGCGCATTCGGTGGCTTTAATATAGTTTTCTGAAAAAATATCGCTCTATTTATCTTCGTTTAACCTAGTTTTCGCGCATGTTATGTATTTAAATTATTATGCATTCTGGTTATATGTGCCGTTAATTACATGTTATGCGCTTTAGAGCTAAAATACCAAGCCGTATCGTTTTATGTGGACAGCCGCTGTAATAAACCGTAATATCAATCATACAATTAAATCCTCCCCTGTTACTATGTTCTCGTGTTTACTGACCCCAGTTCGCAATTTTTTATTTTATTTCAAATAAAAATTGAATAACATAATTTTTACCACCCCAATTTTTCATCTAAAATTTTCAATAACAAGATTTTAAAAATTTTATAAGTTTGTATTGTTTTTATACGTATTTTTTATTCCACACTGATAGAAAGAAATATTTGAGGCAAATGCGCCGGCTTAACTGTTAACGAATATGTATTTGAATTCAGTCAGATGCAGGTGCATTAACAATTAAGGAATGGCGCATTTGGTAAAAGTAACGCTTGTGCAAAAAGCGATCGTGCATTAACTGTTAACGAATATTTCGTAAATGTTAAGAACTATTCATTTGGATCAAATACTTGAAAAATTCGACTTTCAAATGAATCGCGCATTTGTCTAAAATATTTCTTTCTATCAGTGCATTTTTTATCTACGTATTCAGAGAAAAGATTTGTTTGTGTATCCATTCGTTTGTCAAAAATATTTTTTATCGAAACAGAACGAAATTCTATATTTTTTCAATGAAATTATTATAGGAACTGTAAAAAATTTATCAGTAAAAATAATGTTTTAGCAGTAAACGTTTATATACGAGAAATCCACTTTCAGGCGTATCAAAAACATAAAAAAAATTCGGAGACACACCTTTTCAACAATTTCTATCTAGTTCAAAAGGTCATATAATAGATGAGAAAAATGGTGAATCCAGTCTTGTGTCACTTTTTGAACTACACATTGACGAAAAACAGTTACTAACGATTAGCCAATATTAAGCTCCTAAAGATAGGAGCAAATTTTCCAAAAAAACAATCGTTGATTTCTTGTGATTTTTCGCGATTTTCAAATACTTGTAGAATTTTTCATAGAATATCCTATTTGCATTGTATATCGTCGGCTGGATGCAAGATCGCCCTACCTCAGCGCCCGGTTGAAGAACGCCCTATCTCGGCGCCCGGTTCAAGAACGCCCTATCTCGGCGTTTTTTAAGGCGAAAAACGCCGAGATAGGGCGTTCTTGAACCGGACGCCGAGATAGGGCGTTCTTGAACCGCGCGCCGAGATAGGGCGTTCTTCAACCGGGCGTCGAGATAGGGCG
>JAPYZO010001163.1:0-19281 GCA_030522905.1 Torymus flavipes | reverse complement strand
TTCCATTGAATTACATCTTCTTTACAGATTCTAAAAGACCAGGAAACATGATTTTGTTTCTTTTTACTATGGTACTTTACTCAACTTTTTTTGTTTTTTTATATTTTTACATCACTTTATTTTTAAAGTTTGATTGTTTACATTATCGCCCTTTCTTTTAAATCATTTTTGTAAAATAAGCCCTTTGCTATTTGCAATTTTTGGAGTTTTTCTGTGCTCATCGGTATATATGCGATATTCACATTTGCTTTGACTTGGCTGCGTATATTTATGTATAATAACAATATTCTAACAACAATAGCAAACATATTTAGATGCTTAAAAACTATTTATCTTGGGTTTAGACATTGTATTCTCTAATTCGGCCGAAAATTGGCCGAATTAGGTGAATTATAGACGCAAAAGTATTTTACTTTTATAAATTACAAATTTATTTTTAATATTACTTTCAGAAGAATTTCAAGGAAAAGACCTCAACTTTCTGGCCGTATCACTTTCAATTTGGTTTTTTAGCTTACATTTCAACTATAAATGAAATACTTGCTTTTTTGACTTTAAAAAATACGTGACTCGCTGAAAATTGAAAATAGAAACTTACATAAAAATGCAGTGTTCATTCTCAAACAATTAAAAACGATTTATAAGGTATATTTTTCATAATTGACGGCTGTCAACATTAGTTATTTAAGCTTTCAAATAAGCGGAGATAAGGAACTAGATAAGTGTCCGAATTCTAATAGTGGCAGAATTACCTCGAGTTACCTTAGTTGTAAATACAAAAATTAGGAAAGACATAAATCCACTAAACTTATATTAATAAACAATTTCATTTAAACCTCAAAGGACACACTATCTATTTGAGATACAGAGATACTCACTTAGTTGTAGGTTTATTTTTTTATATTTTTACGTAAAAATGTAACTGGATACTTTTGAAAGTTAATTGCTCTTTAAAGTAAATTATACGTTTATGTAGTTCTGTATTTTTCGATAAAGATATTATTTGAGCGTAAGTTAATAATACTTTTGATGGGAGCAATGAGACCCCCAGTGTCCTTTAAGATTAAATCAAATCTCGACATGAAATAGTATACCAACCTTCAGCTGTGACATATAAATATTTTGATTGGCCTTGTATAATTATTTTAATTAAACGAATGCAAGTAGTTTCAGCTTTTCTTAAGCTCAATATTATCGAAAACAATAATATGTAATCGGTCATTTTTGTACAAAATGTCACGCTCTGCAATTTTTATTTAGAATTTCTTTTCGATATCTCCTTGTTGTTTCTGAATTATAAGCAAAAAAACTGTTTTCGGGTTGCTTTTTTGCCAAAGTTGGTTTTTGGAAGCTACATTGTTACCATCATTTTTAAACGGTGTATTTGACCAAATATATAAAAAACGTAGCTACCGATCAATCAAGTCGATTTCAGATCTTCGTTGATTTGACTATATCATCTGCCTACGGATCACTTTCCTTATAATATTCTTTTGTTAAATATCTATTCCAAAAAATTTTTAGTAAAATAATTTAATTCCATAATGATATTTCGCAATCTGTAAAGTAAGTGTGTTCCAATAATACGGACAAATCATATTCCTTAACTATTATAATAAATATGGATGAAATATGAAAAACGTATACACAATTTCCATTTAAACTGTGGGATATACCAATGTTAAAAATATTTCAGCTTTAAAGTAAATACTATTTTCCTATTCAAAGGAATGATTCATTAGCCGTAAATATTGCTTTTTCTCCGTGCACCGCCTTAAATGTCACTTTTCAATACACACGCTCGCACTCAGACGCCAAGGAATTTTTCAAACCCGCGAGGGTCAGCACCACAAACCACTTATCGCACTCCTTCCCAGCCATCATCTCTAATATATAAAACACATCCTTAATATGCGCGCCACGCTCCCGGCTTTTAAATCCAGCGAAACTCCGAAACGACACCCGAAACGAAACCCACTCGACATTGTCCACGTTTCTCTCGAAATCCGAAAAGGTCGCGTCTCACGTGCGGCTGTGACGTCGTCGGGCAATTAATGCACGCACGCCGCAGCCGCGCCAAAGATAGTTTCGGTGTAATTTTGTCGCGGAATAAAACCGACAGTGTGTGCATGTGCAACATATATACACAAAGCTAAATCCGATCGGATTCGAGTCGACACTTTGTCATAGTTTCGGCATATAACGCGCCGCGTCATGCGCACGTTATATATAAGCCGATTTTTGGAATGTGACGTCGTGCAAGTGTATATAATGCTGGAGGCGGAAAACGAGAATACGAATTGAGTGGCGATAATTGACCTTTTTTTAGTGCGAGATTGATTTTAAGGAGGCGGAAGAGTATGTGTGTGTGTAGGTGATAAGGAGAAGGTCATATAATGAAAGTGTTTGCGCGTTTATTACGGTTGTTAGATTTTGTACCAATTTTTTTTATCAGTTTTTACGCGAGTTTGTGGTAATGTTTTTCTCGAGTGTTATACCATTTGTTTTGTTTGTTTATTAGGACTGTACGATATTTTTTTTTAATTTTCGTATGGCTAATTCGATTTATAAAATCTTAGATAACGTTAATTGTTTAGACCAAAGGTACAAGTGTATTTAGACTTGAGTGTATAGCGATTATTTTGCATACTAAAAATGTTTGGACAAATATAGCAAATTTAAACTTTGAAATCATCAAGATATATAAATGAATCAATGTTTTGAATAAATTCTCAAGAGGATGATAGATCTGATTATTCATTGCAGATTTATCAGTTAACAATTTATTACCGTTATTTCAAAGTTAAATCATAATCTTATGCTGACCCATATGATGAAAGACTGTAATAATAATTGAAAGTTAAAAAAATAAAATAGCACTGCAGAATTTTTAAAATTATTATTTATATATAAAACTTGTATACCAATGAAATTTCCCAAACGAACGAAAAACCCATTTCTAGAAGCCGGCATCATAAACAAGCTCTCGCAGAGTTATTCAAACAATGACTAAACTACGCTTGCGTTCGCAAAAACATCAACACACGAAACGATCATGCGAATTTTCTCTTCCCGCGAGCTTCGAAAAACGCAAGCGCCGCAGACACATACCACATTTCGCGCGCATATTTCGTCGGATTTCTCCGACGGCATATTATATCCACGCCGTCGATTTCCAGGAACTATAAGCGCAGCGATAATTGCAGGTGGCTAGATTGCGATCGACTATGTATACACTGCATGTGTGTATTTATAGGCGTATAATATACGCGCCGTGGAAAAATCACGCGACGATATAAATTTTAATTAACAGCTGTATAATCTCCGACAGATAAGTTTTTGGCCGTGTCACACATATATTATATATGTATTATAACAACGGGACCATCAACGCGAGATAATAATAATGACCTCAAAAATTAACCGAGTTATACGCATCGGGAAATGCGCTACCGCCGCCGCTGCACTTGAGATAGCACCTATATATTATCGCTCGTGTAGAGTTCCAGCCGCTTATCTTTATGGGAAACAGCGATTCCGGGCGAGACGACGCTATGTAGATCCGAGAATTAATCAACGCTCCGAGCGCTTACGAATTTTCTTCTATACGCAAGGCATAGCTTATCTCGACCGCGCTGCTAGAGGATTCCTCTAATTAACGTTTACTTAAACTTGAAATTTCAAAACGATCTTGATGCAATCGCAAAAGTCTTTACGGTGTGTTATGTCGAAACAAAGGCTATAGTAACGGCTCGGCGTGTGTCCGCGCAACACTCGTGTTGTTCTTACAAAGTACGCGAGTAAAACGTCGCGTTCGATGGAAAAAAGGTGTTGTTTTTTTCGCGCAATAAATATAGTTATATAGTTATTATCTGCGTGCGCTCTTTCCGCATCGTCTGACCGTAATGTCATCTCCACAGTCGAAGAAAATCGATTGCACATGTAGTTTCACATATTACCGCAATGTTCTCCGCGACAATGTTTCCAAGCTGCGTTGCCATTTTTGCCACCTTTTTTGTAGTAAAAAGTATTTATTTTCGCGGACATGCCTGTCTCTCAAAACATTCATAATACTTAAAATTCATAATTATTCCTTTCGTTAACACTCGTATATGGATGTATACAAATTAACGTATTTTCCGCGTATTCTTGTTCGAAACTTGATAAATCATAGGATAAACCCCGAAAACCAATAAAATAAGTCTCGTGTTCCCTAACCGCCAAAAGCGTTAAGATGCACAATCTCGCGTGGATTATCCCGATTCTCGTCGATCCTTAAAGAGAAAATCGCTATTGCCGCAGCACGCGAAACCGCAAACGCGATATAAAAAATTATACTGCACGCTGCACGCATAAGATCCGAGATGCACCTGCGCGCGAGGCAATTATATATTATATATGAAAATGTCTGCGGGAAAACCTGGAACTCCCAAAGGATTTCCGAGAATTTAATTGTATTCTCCTGGAAACGACCTTCGCTGGGTTATGTATAAGCGCATAAACTTGATGACCGTAATATAATTAATCAGCGAGTCTGATGCGGCGAAATGTGTAATATATACGCTTATATACGTTAGATAAAATGTGAGAAAAACACCCGCGATATATACGTGAAAGCGACGGCACACACGTGCGTATATAAGAAAGTCATCTGGAGAATTCCATTTATATATACACTTTTCATTGAGAAATTTCATTTTCAATCCCGATAGACCGGTATCCAATTTCTATTTTTACCAAACTATACACACGGTGCTAATAATCGCGTGTATGCCGATTTCATTATTCGACACGAAAAGTGACGAATATCATATATCTATGCGCTTTAAACGTGTTAACAAAAGCACGTGTAGGAAATACCAAACGTTCGTCCGCAACGTGTCATGCGCTTAATATATATATATACGCTGGCACTGCACACACAAAAAAGAAAAAGTAAATTTGAAAATAACTTCATCCTCATACGCGACAACCTATAAAATATATACCTCAATAATATCCGAGACTTGAAAGAAAACGTATATGAGAGGCAGCTACGCTCGCACACACTGTAAACATAAAGTATACCTCTTTATACTCTCCAAGTAAATCTTTATTGTTACACATATACTTTATTTATTATTCATAAAATTCGTTATATTGCATTCCGAACACGACTTTGCACGATCCCGCGCAGCATCTCATTTCTTCTCTTGCACACCGACTTTGCTTACACTCGCGTGACTTGCAGTGTGTGCAAGTTAAAAATATTTCGCTGCATGATCGTCGCACCTATCCCCCTCTCCTCACTCCCAAATCAAACAATTCAATCACGTTGTTATTATTGCCGCGCGCGCAGACTCACTCCCGCGCGCCTGCTATCATAAAACACAATTACGAACAATGGCAATTATCGCCTCTTACACCTCGCACGTCGGCGCGCCGCACACTTCGTACCAGGAAAATATCATCTCTCTCCCGCAGCACACAATCTCTTTATTGAAGTACTAAACGTATACACATATACTTACGTATTACTCTTTGAGCCGGCGAATCCCATCTTTTTCTTTTCCCATCTGTGCATTATTGTTTCCCACGACGAAAAAAAGAGAGCCGCCTCTCGTATATAATATCGATTTGATTCGCGCACCTTGACCGCGTTTCTCTTCGCTCTCTCGCGTATATACTTTTGTATATGTATATATAGATACGTGTAAGAGTCCTGATGGGCATTTAGGTAGAAGAGCGCGCGCCTGTGTTTACCTTTTGTCTTGCGCTATAGTGTGGCCTTGTTGACATGGTGGAGGATTTTTGAGCGTGACGTTTTTCAGGAGAGGCGCGAGGTGTACATTCGCGTGCGCTGACGTAGGTGGGAGTCGGTATACATGCAAATGGTGGGTGTTCAAGTAAGATTTTGAAGAAAGGATGTTGTCATTGTGTGGTACCTGCGGATGTGTAAAGTGGATTTCGTATTTTGCGGCTCTTGGGTGTCGGTAGGGTAGAGGTGTAGGTTTACCGATTGCTGGGTAGAAGGTTGTATCAGATTTACGGGCAGTTGGTAATAGTTTGACGTATTGTTAATTTTTCATACTATGCCGATTTGTTGTGGAATTCGAAAGTTTTGCTTTAGAATTGTATTTCTAGATGAATCAAAAATTTGATCTTTAAAAATTATTCTACAGACTACAGTCGAATCAAAATAGAATTTCCAAAGGTTTCAGCTGATAATCGCCAGAGGGAGCAGTGAAATTTTTAAATCCCCGAACCGGCTCCGTGTTTCTGCTGGATAAGATCAGCTGAGAAAAAGACAACGCGTAAGTTTGCATGTTATGTATTTGGCTTTACAATAAAAATATTGTATTACAATTAACTAGTACTTTTAATAGATGATATATGTTACCCTGGGCTTTTTATCTTTACAGATCATCCATAATGCTTGGGACAGTCGTCTCTGTTTCGAGGTTATACATCGGAGCTGCTCCGAAGTGCCAGAACCTCGCGTATTCCACATTATTTAAACAATGTCTCTGCCAAAGATCCTCGAATGTAACGTTCTTTTCAATTACACAGGAAGTTAGGAACTTCAGCAACTTTAGAATATTCTCGCTGAACAGATTATGGAGGTGAGCCGAGGTTATGTCTTTCAATGTCTGGATTTGTAATTACTTAACAATAAACATTGTTTGTAGTAACTGATATTACTCTTCTGTTGGAAATATTAATTAATAATCATGCACAGAAAATGATAAAATCGTGATGGTTTTGCATGTCTTTTTTGTTTTTTATACATTTAAAATACTAGCAAGTAAAATTTGGCTGCATAGTTTGATGTTTATAAAACTTTTAAAGATATTCATAGATAATTTACTAATCGGATATTTGATAATAATAGTATAAATATTGTTTTTTATTTACAGTAATAAGAAATATGCTTTTGGATGGAGCCATCGTATTCAACAAATACTACCAACTCGTTTAAGTACCTTAAAATTTTCCACAAAAGATGAGGTTCCGGTGCCTGAACACATAAATCCTTTACAAATTAATACTAATATAAAAAATAATGTTATGTTGTACAGGTATGAAAAACCGTACATGTATAAATTTGCAATGGCTTTTGGTGTTATGTCTCTTATTGGATGTTTAACAATGGCAGATACTGTCTACAAAATTTTATGTAAAAATCTGTTGAATCCAAACGAAGATTTAATAACCAATCTTATTGCTCATGCGCTGCCACTTGGTGCTGTTACTATTGGACTACTAGCAGGTAAATTTTATTTCATAAATATGAATATAAGAAAATATTGGTTTCTATTTAAATTTAA
This sequence comes from Torymus flavipes, assembly GCA_030522905.1. Taxonomy (NCBI): domain Eukaryota; kingdom Metazoa; phylum Arthropoda; class Insecta; order Hymenoptera; family Torymidae; genus Torymus; species Torymus flavipes. The sequence continues at coordinate 11,974 of JAPYZO010001163.1, read as the reverse complement.
TTAATCTTTATGTTTGCTCATTGAATTTTTAAATGTCTTTGAAATTTCTTCAAACAATTAACATTATCTAGCAAACAATTTTAATTTATTCAAAATAATAACTTATTCACATTTTACAGGTCCAGCTATACTGGGTTGTGTGTGGTATATAATTAGAAGAACTGTGAAATACGTGATTCTTCATAAAGGTGGAAAAGAAGTTACTATAGTTACATATCATCCAATAATGAAAGATGTAAAAAGAACTATGCCCGTAAATTCTGTAAATATAGTCAACATTCATAATAAAGCAAGTCTATAATCTATCAGCAATATTAAATTTTAAACTTATTTTTTTTCAGATAAAGTGTATGGCAGGTAGAACTGCAGCTAAACAATATGTACCACTAAAACTAAGAGATTCAAAATATTACTTTGTTGTAGAGAAAGCTGGGCATTTTGTTAATCCAGAATTATTTGATGTAACAGTTGGTGCGTCTAGAGATTTCTCATAAAACTTTAGATTTTGTTTTGTAAATTAAAATGTAAATAAAATTTATACTTTTAAGATAATAACTGTTTCATAATTATTTTAAATAAAATGAAAAAAATAAATAAAATTAAAAAAAATTTATTAATTTGTTAATTTTTATTTGCTATTCATTTGCAAATTAAATTATTTGAACAAGTTAGACAGTATCAGGTGTGGGAAAGGTGATCCAGGAAAATAAGAAAATTGAATTTGTACATTGAAAGTTCACTTTTATTCATAAGATTTCTTTATTTTTTGATTTAACATAATTACAGGTATTCGATAATTAAAAGTTAAAAAGATTAATCGATTTATATTTACATATATATATGCATATTTATCACATACTTATGTACAATCAAGTGCTTAGAATATATTCGAAGACTTTTGAAGTTACAATCAAAGAAAACATCGTAGTACACGCAAAACGCATTCGTCGTTCTCGTATAGAAACATTTGAATATAGCGTTAAAGATCGAGTTTCTTCATTTTTTTTAAACATTATATCACGAGTCAACGCATAACTCTTTCTCTGCTCTGTCTTTTTTTTTGGCAAAAGTGTCTCCGTCGGATTGATTTCTCAGTACGTATATTAAACTCGGTAAATTGTACTTGTGGACGACGAAAGAAACAATGCACATATTATTTCATTCAATCCCGTGTCTGACACCTTTTGCGAACTTTTTGTATTTACACACACACGTTTAATTGATCGTCTGGAAAAGCTTCGAAGCAATCGACTCTCGTGTATTTTCTTACTCCTCGCCATACTTTGCCCTCTTTTCTTTCCATTATCCTTCTTTTTTTTTCTTTATTTTTGTTATGCGAAAGTTGAATGAAAAAATGACGATTTTTTTGATACTAGCTTAAAATTAGCAATCCTTTCCCATACATTTTGTTTCCTTCTTTAGAAGAACTTTACAACGTACGCGCGCTTCTCATTTCTTTTTATTTACAGTTGATCGAAATACAATACCTACGAGATAATTTTGATTCAACACTAGAATTTTTCGTCGAGTAATTTTTTTTTTCTTTTACATACAGTCATTCTCCCTCACTGCGACGAGTCTATAAGATCCTTTAAAATTTAGTCGATTACACTGTGTGTTCGAAAAATCCTCCGAGAGATACTTTGTTTATAGAAAGAAATTGTCGAAAAAGCGATAAAACTTTTGAAAAATTTTACTTCTCGAGTTTAGAACTAGTAAATTTTTACCTCTTTCCTTTTTATTTATTCTTTATAAATAAGACAGTATGGAAGATTTGACTGTACATTATGCAAAAATGCTTCGTAAAGAGAGACACACGCCAAAGCAAATTTCGCTTCTTCTTCTTCGTTTTTTTATGGACACGACAAATTTTATTTGCCACTTTTTGCTCCTTCTGCCTCACTTTTTTTTTATTGCGTTTTCATGTATTGCCGCGCAGTCATAAAGATTTTCCTCGATTTCGATAAAGAGAATGAACGTTACGTTATGAAAAAGTCGTGCAGAATATTAGAGACTATTTAAAAAAGTTTTTTTTTTCTTCATCCTTGCCTAGATCGCGACTTCTTCCCTCCTCTTTTTTTTTATTTTTCTTCCTAAATAATACACACTTATGAAATTGATTTTTCGTTTTATACGTATCTAGAAGAGACTTTTCGTACTTAATTGTTTTTTTTTCATCGCGAAAAATCGAGCCCCGCGATACTCTACTCACGCCGTCAAGCGCAATTATTATTATTTTTTTTATTCTTAAGTTAAAGGTCCAAAAAATTCATTTTTCGTTCCATCGAGAATAGGCCTCGATCCTCTCTCTCTCTCTCTCTCGTCTTATCTCCTTACAAAAATAGCCATCATCGTCCAATTTGCATCGGCAACGAGATGACACTTCCGCAAGAACGCGACACGACGGCGAGACGCGCAATTTGCTTTATACCCATTATTAGAATTTCTTTTCTTTTATTTTACTTTTATCACCACAAAAATATACCGCCGAGCGCCTGACGGATACTCCATGAGCCGAGAGCATCGCGCGGCCGTCGAATCGAAGCAATCGATTTTGAATATGTAACGAGTCGACGAGACGTACTTTCTCTTTCTCTCTATCTTTCTCCCTCTCTCTCTCTCTTCGTTTCCTTCCTTTCTTTTACCCTCTAAAATGGAAAAAACACATTTTTTTTGGTTTAATATCGATATCGATTACATTACAGCGAAAAGTCAAGTCGCACACTTTGACAAATTTTTTTCGTTACACCTGCGGGCATAATCACATACTCTCGCAGCACGCATACATAATGATTTCGCACTCGCAAAGATCGAAAATTGTATTATTTTTGTTTTCTTCTCTTTTTTCGTTATTAAACTATTATACTCCGAGAGAGATGTGTATGTACTCCACTAATGGCTTACTTTTCTTTCTTTCTTTTTCTTCGTAATTCTCCGTCGTGATTTGGCGACGACCTCTCGACAGAATCTGGACTCGTATTTTTTTTTTCGAAAAAGGAGATTGTATAGAAAAATGTTCTGAAATTTAATTTATTTATTTTTATTTTTTTTGTCGTTTTTTTCTATAATCTTTTTTTTTCATCCTTCGTCAAAGTTTAAACTAACATTACTTATACACGTTAAATTTGCTTACATTTTTGATTATACGTTTGTTTTTAGAGTCTTTAAAACCTACAGTTCTCGAAGTATAAAATTCAATAAGTTTATCTCGCGAAACACTCGTCTCTTTTTGTTACAACTTCTATTTAAAAATGCGAAAATTTCGAGGAAATGTAGGAAGTATACGGTATAGATAAGAAAGATTGAAAGAGGATTCCGGATTCTGTCTCGAGGACCCGAATCGCTATGAGAAATCGTATAATATGTACAGTTCGTATATTTATTATGATAAAAAGGTTCAGAACTCATCCGCTGCAGAAAGTAGAAAATCGCACAATTGTCGAAGATAATTATGATCCTGTGTCGAGTGACTCTGCCATTGAATTTCTTTTCTTTTTTTTGGTTGTGTGTGTGTATCTTCCGTTCGGTTTATCACTATTATAAAGTACAATAAAGTTTCGATATTGTTCGTCGTCGGCTATTTTTTTTTTCATCCTCTTTCATTAATTACGGAGTTGTATATGGTAAACGGCTTTGTTTCATTTGTAACTGTAAATTCTGTTTCTTTATTTCGGGCTTATTGCAAAAATAAAATGCTGCTTTTTTAACATTTGTTATTTTGAGGTTGCGCTTATGGAAGGACATGTTTATCGTTTATTGTACGTTAATACACCGCATTCTCATATCTCGTACTTTCTTATTTTGTTAAGATAGTTTTTGCTTTGAACTTATTACAAAACATCCTTATATCATAAACACATACAATCTTATATAGAATCGATGAATTAATATGTCGTTTAACATAAAAAGTACACACAAGTGATAACAAATCATTCTTCATCACAAAAAAACAAAATCATAAAATATGATCACACATATCAATCCAAACTATTAAAAAACCGCATTCACTCCATGCCTGGTTATTTCTTACGTATATATTCTTATTTCACATCGTTAAGTTTTGTCACTAATTGTAATTTGATTTACCTATGATAAGCTCTCTATTGCATTTGATTCTCCCTCAGGTCCCATAAGAAACAACCCTCGCACGGATACAAAAAATCAGCAAAAACTACCTTAACCAATGCCACACATATTTAATTCCTCTCGACCGCCGCGTCTGCGCGCGGTTCGGTCGACTTTTGTCATTTCTCTCTTCGACTACTGTCTTCAACTCACTTTTTTTTCTTCTCTCTCTCTCTCTTTCTCTCATCTCTATTACGTGTAAAAATAGAAAACATTTCGATTACAGAGTGCGCCCTCGCCCGGGGACGGGCAGCCGGCGCGCGTTAAACTGTCTGATGCATGTGAAACGGGCTTCTTGTCATCTCTCTCTCTTTCTTTCTTTTTCTCTCTCTCTTTTTCACCTTTAATTATTATTACGTACTCCTATTATTCTCTCCCCCGTTAAAGTCGCACACGGCACGCGCTACCTATTGCGTCATAATAATAGTATAATAATATCGTATAGCAACATATCAATATTTATATTCATTTGTCTCATTCTTACGATAAAAAATTCGTGTTGGGGGATGGATGAAAAATCATTCTCTCTCTTTCTCTTCACACACTCTCTCTCTCTCTCTCTCTTGCTCACTCACTTTTTCGCTCGGAATATCTCCGCATTACAATCGGCTAATAAAAAATTCCCTTATTACACCTGTATACAATATATATATATATATATCGTATATATATAATATAACACGTGTGCATATGTGGCGCATGCATTCGTACATGGTTTGTTTTTCTTCTTCTTCTTTTTGTTGTCTTCCTCGTTCGATAAATAATTGTAAAGAACGCGCTGTTTTGTTTTTATTTTTTCTGTGTGTTGGGGGATGGGGGGATGGGGGGGCGTATATGTATACAATATATGTAATATATATTATACGCGGCGCGCGTGTGTGCAAGTCTTGCGCGCGGAATACACCGTGTATATATATATATACCGTTTATTATATATGCATGTAACCAACAGAATCCTTCCCGGCGTCCGACGGCCATCGATATTTATGCGTCTATATATTATGCATCTCTGTGAGTATAAAAGAAAATGAGATTATCGTGCGGGGCTGCTAGCCCTTCGCCTCGCTGTTTTTCGGGATTGTTGCATCACATTGTACTTTGATTTCATTTATTCGTCTTATTGATTGGGATATATATATTTCCAGCGTTAATGTGAAGTCTATACCGTGGTAACTCTGCGACAGATATCTCTCCTATTGTTTATTCTCTTTATAAAATTCAAAGTATATATTATTATTATTATACTGTTGATTGAAGTTCACCGTGTTTGCTATATATATATTTATTCTTCTTATCATTATTATATATTCTTAAAAAGAATCGGACAATAAAATATAGATCCAACAATATCCCATGCAATAAAGCAATAACAGTCAAGTACAAACTACCCTATTAATCCCCGTCGATAGCGGCGAAACGAAGGCAGCCACGCCGATGAAGAACACTTCATATATTTCATATTATTATTATTATTTTTTTTTTCTATTTCATTAAATTGCTATTGATAAGGTCAACAATATATATTTATTGTACAAAGGCAAAATTCGTCGGTACACCTCGCACGGCCGTCGAACGGAAGGGCTATTTTTTCTTCTTCTTCTTTAATTCATTATCATTTATTATTATTACCTATATTTATATATTTATATAACTGTGAAAATTGAAGTCCCGGACAAACTCACCGGTCGTTCGTTATAAGCGTACGAGCGTTTTTTGCTATTATAAGCGATCTGCGCTAATCATTCCCTGTTGCGATTTGTTTGTTTCTGTTGTTGCAGATTAGAATTATCATATTTTTTATTTTTTATTTTACGTATACTATTGTTTAAAGAAAAAATCGATTCGGTAGAATGCAGAAAATAAGGATCTCTGATTCGGATTATTTTTCCCGTTTCGCGGGAATAAAGTGTATAATATTAATGCTTCAATAAACCCAGAGATAATATATATATTTCTTGATTTATCTATCAATAAAATGATGCGCGAAGTTATTATTTAATAATATAGATGAAAGTTTTCAAATGAATATTTTTATCATATTCGGCACTATTGTGTTATATTGTTGTACAATGAAGAAAACAGTTCGAATCGTACTGTTATATATTATATAACTCTCTGAGTCTATCATATTGGTAAATGAAAAGTTGTGTTGTTGTTGTTGTTGGATTGGTCCCTCGGGTCCAAAGATATTTACGGAAAATTTGTACTGATTCGAGAAAAACGTCGGCTATGGCATTATGTGGAATTATTTCATTTTATATTATTTTTCGGAAATGTGCTCAACGCAAAATTTTGCTCTTTCATCCTTTTTTTTGCTCTGCTTTATTTTTGCTCACTTATTTTTCGCTCGTGATTGCCAAACTTCATTTTTCACCCCTCTCATTACTTTGCCCCGAGAAGAAGACTTTTGACGACACCTAAACGAGTAAATTACACCGTGACACTATGCTTACGAGAGAAGAATTTTTTCGCCTATGCTTTTATTATTATTACTTTTTTTTGTCATTTTTTTTTTCATTTTTTTTTTTGGTTTCTTCCATTAATACCACACGTCTCGAGATTAATTTCTACACCCATATCGTTGACGTAAATACCTTCGATTAATGCGTGGCTGTGATGACGACAGTGTGTGACAACGTTACTTTTCCCTATATTTTAATAAGATATACAAATGCTTGTGGATACAACGAGAAAAATTCGTGTGTACGCGCGCGCGCGGGCGGGGCTCACTTTTAGCCCCACTTTTCTTTTCTTCCTTATATATCGTATAATTTCGAGCCTCGAGAGAGGAGACTCGGCGCGCTTTTCCTTTTCTGTCTCCCTCTCTCCCTCCCCGTCTAATCGAGTCTCCCGTATTATAGCTTCATGATCCGCGACGCGCGAGGATTGTCATGGAAATGCGATAGGGTCGGTTTCGATTCGTTATTTCGTATACTCGAGTGCTAATTTACACAAGTAAACAGTCTATTTGCATACCTTCGGCCCTTCCAAGCTTTTTTCTCTTTCTCTCCGCGCGCTCGACAGCAATTATTATGCTGCATGAAAATTTTCCTTTCTTTTTTTTTCTTCTACCTTACTGTTGCGCTGATATTTTATATCAAAGAAATAAAAAATTCAACTCAATTATCTGACACACGAATAATCTGTAAATCAAGAGTATTTTACACCCCATCTATCACTTAATTCCAATTCACCCTATCAACGAATCAAAAATATACCCAAGTAATTTATCTTCTTCCTCCGCATACACCTTTGTTTGAAATCTTTCGACAATTTTTGCAAACTCTCCCCGTCTGTACGTGCACGTATGTGCGTTAATATTTATAAAGATACGATCGAAATAAATATCTTCCTTTCCTCTCCATCGGTCACAGCGTCGCTTGCTATTTTAAATTCAAATCCAATCTCCGATGTTCGCATCGCATGCGTACGGAAATTTATGTGTCTGCAATTTTTACTTTATAAGTAAAGGCCTCTCAATCGGGCCGATATCCTCGCCTTGAGGAGAGGAAAAGTCGAGCGCGCGTATACGTAAAAAGCTCGTTGGAAAGGCCGAAAATTGCACGCCGATTCGTTGCGCCGGAGAGTAGGAAAAGGGCGAACGCAGTTTTAGTGGCAAAGGGCCTATATTTCCGGTCGCCAGGTGCGATTGGTAATGTTACGGGGGAGGAGGAAATGGGTTCGTGAATCCTGTGTGTATTTGTGTTTTGGGGGAGCTGAAGAGTCGACAAGTTTTTGCGCATATAGTGGTGGTAATTAGATTGATGTGTCTGTAGAAAATGCGAGAACAGGAAAGCGTATGTTGAACGTACCTTTTACATTGGATTTGCCTGATTGTGATGATAGTGCAGAAAGAATCAAAGAGAAGATTTTACTGTTTTACAGAAGGAAACTTGATTTTTATTTTCAACGTTCAGGTAACTGAATATTTTAAAAGTCGTGTCAATACTATTTGAACGAAAAGAACATTCTTTGTATTAGGGATGGAGAAACGTTTTTTTAGAAAGTTTATAATTTTTGTTCTTCAATGAGTTATTAATCAGCCCGATAAAAAGTAATATTTCCTCTCTACATATTTCTTTTTCACCAGACAACTGATGCATTATTTAAAATTTTCCTAATTTACATACGAATCTCATACATCAATCGGACAAAGCCATTAAAAGACACGATAAACGCTTAAAGATCTTCTATCTCAGATCAATCTCAAAGAATTCATGCACCGTACATCTGAACTATCTCTCCTATTACTTCCATCACGGATAATCATCTCAAAGTATTTCAACTTACACATATCGATCCACATGAAAACTTCACCGAAATATGCTTGCAAACTCTCACCACCCTTATACATTATACTTGATAATTAGCCGATATACACGCGAGAGAAAATTTCAAGTTTCGCCCTCTCTTATACACCGGCGCTGCAGCAGCAGCAGCTCCCCTCGAGCGTGGATTCAATGTAAATATCCCACCACCTCCTCCTCCTCCTCCTTCTCCTTCTCTCCGCGGCGTCTTCGAGCGCCGGAGTGTCGCTGTGGGTTAAGTACGTCGTATAGGCAGCTATGGTACGAGATTATCACGTTGTGTGTTGTGCTGTGTATGTATGTGTATGTCTGTCTGTGTGTATGTGCGGATATCTATATATATGCATTGTATATATATAGTAAACGAAGAGAGATGCCTCGTAAATCATTCGCGCCTCGATCGGTTTACACGATAAATTCTCTCTCTTTTAAAACTCCCTCTCCCGCTTCTTCTGCTAACCCTCCCCTTATAATATAAATTCCCCCGGTTTTATTTTACTTTTTTTTTTATGTAAGTCACACTACTGTACGTATGTTCGGTGTGGTGGGCCCCTTGCGAAAGAACGCCGTGTTTGTTATTTTGTGGTTTTATATACAGCGCTTTTCGCCCGTATATGCTTCTGCCTTTACTTATAATGTTTATACTTATATATATTTGGCGTTTCGTCTTCGAAATATGCCACACATATATATATATGCCGTATTACAACGTTTTTTCGCAAGGTGTACGTTATATTTACCATAATTGTCGTTAATTATTAATATCGTTATTATTAATGTTATTATTATTTTTATTATTATAGATACGTGGCGGAATCTCCCGTGTGCTTTGTACGAGCTCGTCGCGGGAAAGCCTGTCTTTCTTATCCCTCATCCTTTTCTTCCTCTCTCGCTCTCCCGCGACTTTACGTATTGAGTTGCGAAGTTATATAGAATAGCGCGTGTGGTGGTGGTTCTTTCTCTTTCTCTCTCTTTTTTTCTCTCTCGATGAAGGACGCGGATGAAGAATGCTCAATTGTGGCTCTCTTTTGCTTGATTTGTTCTGTTTCTTTTTTTTTATATGATGCATGTGCGTTTTTTTGTGCACTGAAGTGGTAAAAGAGAATTCGGAGGCGCTGCCCGTTCGAATTTTTGGGTGGTGTCTATACTATACTATCTTATACGAGAAAATTGAGAGTGTAAGTGTCGATTTGAACGAGCTCTTTGATTTTTTAGAAATGCAAGAAAAAATCAATAGAAAATGAATAGATTTTGCGTTTAAATTGCGAACACTGTTGTAATGCGAAAATATTATCTTACTCTGAGAACTCAATTTAGTAAAAATTAGAAATAGTTTTGCAAAAGTTACGATAACATTTGGGGAAGCTGCCAAATACTATTTAAAAATAGCAAAAATTACTATACTTTATAGGAAATTTTAAGACACACTGTATAGTGAATTTTCCGATATTTTTTATGGCAAAATTTCTAGAAAATATGGTAATATTATGGATTTTTAAAACCATTGGTTGCTTCACGAGGAATATTATGTTAATTTTTTCAAAACTCTCTTAAAGTAATTTTTATTAAACATATTCTTCAGTGTAAATATAAATTAAATTCTGAAAATGTAAAATTTATTAATCAAATTCAATATTTATGAAATCATAGATCACTCTTGCAACACCATTTTATCATAAAAAAATCATCGAATCGTTATAAGAGAGAGACTAATTCATTGCCATTTTCAATTTGTTGTTCGATATCTGTAAAAGAAAAAATCAAATATTAGTAAAAAATTCAAAGATGTAGAACTGACTCCAACAATCACTCCCTAAAAAACACATGCAAAAATATTAAATCTATTAAAAAACGACGATTAACGAAACTGAATCCGCACCATCTCCAGTTCATCTTCGAACAAGGCGGAACACACCATACTCCAACCTAAACCAAATAATCGCCTCAATTAAACTTATTACATCACGAAATTCCTCACGTACCGGCATACAAACGCACAGTCCACAAACCTAAAAACCAAACCAACTCCATCTCGCTCTCTCCTTCTCGCTTGGCTTCCGTTCCGCTGCAGCACACCCTGTACATCATACATATATACAGCACATATAAAAACGACACTTATACTATAGCAGCGGCGGCGACGACGACGAAGACCCGCCGCCGCCGACCGTCGCGAGCGCGCCTTGCAACCTTGAAAAATTCTATCGGCGAGATTTTTCGCCGCACGCACAGACCGCTTAATATTCAAAGTCACTGCTGTTTAAAACATGAAATTCGAAAATAAATTCGCACGATAGAATATGTCTGCAGTGTATGTGTGCGTCTCTCTCTCTCTCTCTCTCTCTCTCTCTCTCTTTCTCGGCAAAGTGTCGATCCTAATTCAACGCACGAGCGTGCAGCGCTGAGAGAGAGAGAGAGAGAGAGACGACGCTGCGGGAGAGTGGATGAGAAAAAGGAGGAGAGAAGGCAAGGGACAGCAGCATTGTGCATGGCGTATATATATATACGGGGTGACGATTTTTAAAATGCGCGCGGCGCCGCAACGATGATAAAGGTGAGAGGAGAGGATTGTATGGATATACGCGTGCGGTGAGCGTTATTGTGTTTTATGCAAAGAATCGGAGACGAAAAAGTATATGTGTGTGTATAGGGATTTTTTATAGGAAGCGAAGGATTTTTCTGTAGCTTCGCGAGTATAGGAGTCGGTATGAAGATGTTGCTGATACTTTGCGAAGTGTGCTCGCTATAGCCGGCGCGTAACTCGAATGAATAATAAGCGCTACCGTTTTCTTTGTATACGATCGTTGCGCCTCGCCGTAATGTATATGACTCACTCCTCCGTACTCGATCGAGATGCGCGCGCGTACAAATGCGAGTATATTTATAAGAAATCGGCTACTTTTTGTACTCTATATCGATATACATTATGAAAATTGATGAATATGACGGTGATAACAGAATTTATGCCCTTTGTCATACACATACACAGCGATAAAGTCCGTATGAAAAGAACCCGAGCTTTTGAAAGAATTTCGCGCGAGCGATGATGTTTGTGCCCGCCTCGCGCGTAATTATATCTTCGCATTTGCATACAAGTGTCGTTAAAGTTTTAATGATCACCCAGTATATACGTGCGTGCGTCGTGCAATTGCATTTGCGCACGCATGCGAGTGTATAGTGCGCGAATGGATCGTGTAGTTGCCGTAAAAATGACACGCGTACGTACGTGCGTGTGTTTACGTGTCCGAGAAGGAGTTTTGATGATCGCTGCGTACTTGCGCGTCGTCGAATGATGAATGCGTCGGCGATGCGCGGTGGTAATAGTTTGATTAGGATCGTAATTCAAGTAAAAGTGGCGGGTTTACGGGCGGTTGATTTTTTTGCCTGATGAAGCGGTTAAATTGTTTGTGGAGGAAAAATTGTAAGAAAATGTGCATAGTTGGGTTGATAGAATGTGTGTGTGTGTTTTTTTAATTCTAGCATTTAATGCGTATATTATTTTGTGTACACGGAGATAAATAAATTTGTAAAAAATTATCAAT
>JAPYZO010001161.1:0-42708 GCA_030522905.1 Torymus flavipes | reverse complement strand
AGGGATCTACTGTCGATAATCATGTTAACATATTTAAGAACAAAACTAAACCTCCCGGCAACGTCCATACTACGCTGAACACACCGGTTCTCGTCCGATAGGCCTAACAAAAATGGAGGAGGCACTGCCATTGTTGTGCGCAAGGAGTTACCTTATACTACAATTAAAGTAAATTGCACCAAAGATATAGAAACGACTATAATTAAAATAAAATTTGGCAACAAAAACCTATTTATAATTAGCACCTACGTACCACCTAAACCTTCATTAAAAATACAGAATGATTTAGATTCAATATTTAACAGTCTTAAACTCAAAGACAATAACAACTTTTATATAATGATCGGTGATCTTAATGCTAGACACCACGCTTTTGGTGACTCTGTTGTAAACAGCAATGGCACTGACCTATTAAGTTGGATTAATGCGAACGAACTTAACTATAAAATTAAAACTGTGATAGCATCAGAACCAACATTCCCTAGGTCGAACGCGTTTCTGGATCTGGCATTATGTGATTATAGAATTAAACTCAGCAACAAAAATCTAGAAACACATGATTTTGACAGTGATCATAAAGCCATTAGCATTGAATTTAGTTTTAACCATACTTTAGCTGAAAACGAAAACAGTCATAACAATTTACCTATTTTATACAAAAAGACGAACTGGAAAAAATTCCAACACAAATTAAACCAAAACTATAATACTAAGATCCCAGTAAATAAAAATCTCTCTAATGACGAGATTGACCATTACATAAATGACCTGCAACTTAACATTAACAAAGTCATTAACGATGTCGCGCCTAAACTAAAACCCCAAACCTCTACTCTTAAGTACGTAAATAAAAAATTAAATAACCTGTATAAAAACAAGAAACAATTGCAAACACACATACATAGACTGATTAGTAATAATAACATAAAAAACCAACTAAAAATAATAGAGCTGAAAAATGAAATGAAAGCAGTAAAAAATGAGATAAAAAAAGAATTCAACAAAAACACAAAAAACTTTTGGAAAAATGAAATAAAAAAAATAAATTATAGAGACTCAGCCAACTTTTTCCCAAACCTAAATAAAATCTTCAGGAAAAAAAACAACAACCTAGATAACCTCCTCTTAAACCCCAACGAACTTCACCTTCTAGACCCGGTAACCACTAAGATCGATGACTTAAACATAGTCAATGGTAAAAGACTAATAGACACACAGGAATTGCTCCCCGACATAATAGGCAAATATATTGAGAAAATAAACTCGTGCGAAAACAGCGGGAGCTCAACGCTAGATAATATTGTAAAAAAAAAAGTTAATGAAATAGTAGCAGTGCACGATAAACAAAAAACAGTGACCATCTTTAGTGATACCAACAAGGCAAGCAATCCTACCTTCAGAAGCCCAGAAATCACCTTCACAGAAATATTAGAAGTCAAGTGTCTAATAAAAAACATGAGTAATAAAACATCAACGGGTACTGATCTAATTCCTAATGTTGTCCTCAAAAGAATTCCAGTATCATGTATAAGAAACTATACTATAATCTTTAACAACGCTATCAATAACGGCTACTTCCCTAAAGCGTGGAAAACGGCCAAGTTAATTATATTAAAAAAGAAGCAGGGCATAGACACCACTCTGGACAATCTGAGGCCTATTAGTCTCTTACCGGTAATCAGTAAAATATTCGAGAGAATTATAAATAAACAAATTGTAAAACAAGCGGAGAATAACAAAATAATCCCCGATTATCAATTCGGCTTTAAGAAGAATCACTCCACAATTCATGCTATCTCGAAATTACTGAGCGATATCAACTGGCACTTGGCAAAAGGAGAAATGACGGGCGCTGGACTAATAGACCTTAAAAAAGCATTCGATTCCGTTTGGTTAGACGGACTGATCTATAAACTAAATAAAGGCGGTATCACAGGACCCCTTCTAAAGCTAATTATAGATATGATACGAGATAGAAAGTTTAAAGTACATATTAGCAAATTCACTTCAGACAAAACATTTAAAATAACAAGAGGCCTGCAACAAGGTACCGTGAACTCGCCCACTTTATTTAATGTTTATAATGCGGATACATTAAACTTGTTCCAACTTAACAGCGGGAACGGTTGTTACGCACTGGCTTTTGCCGACGATTTAATCCTCTATGTCGCAGATAAAAACCTCGATAAAATTAAAAACAAATTACAGGAATTATACTCCAAAATAAAGAATTATTATCGGAACTGGAAATTGGAAATAAATGCCAAAAAATACGAAACCATTCTCTTCCGAGAACCTCTCATTAATCAATCCAGAAACACAAAAAAAACTGGAACAAATTTGCAATCCAGGACATAGACGAAAATGTAACAACTATCCCTCACAAAAGAAGCGTCAGATACTTGGGAGTTGAACTTGACGACCTTCTAAGATTTGCTCAGCATACTAACCAACAACTAGATAAAGTCAAATAAGCATTTATAATATTGCATAAGCTTTTTTACTCCAGACACCTAGAATCGAGAGCCAAAATAATTGCCTATCAAAGCATAATCAGACCAATTCTGACCTACGCTTGGCCTACGTGGTTTAATATAGGCGCCTGCAACATGGAAAAATACAGAAGTTTTGAGCGTAAATGCTTAAGAATTTGCTTAAATCTATATAGAGAACCAGAAAATAACTTCCAAAAAAGAGTAAAAAATAAAAAAATTTTTAATCTAGCAAAAATTCCAAGAATTGATGTCTTCACTATCTACTTAATCAGAAAACATATTAAAAAAGCAATTAACTCTCGTTGTAACAACCTAATTTTTGGCCCATACTTCTCCAACGATAATTTTTACATTAAAGCTCTAAACAACGGTTTCATTTCCCCGGACGGATTTTTATATCTTGATCTACATAATTACATTGTTGACCAAGATAACATTCCTCTACTATACCATGTATCGCGTCACTGCAGAAACAAAAAAATCACATTCAACCCAGCCATCAGAAACCTTTTGACCTAGTGTATAACAGAGATGTAACACTATTAGATAAGAAAAAAATAAGTAATTTCTCTTACTTCTAGAAACTAAAAAATAGACCAAACCAAATATAAATAGACCAAACCGAAAGGGGCACAAGTCCCTCACCCGTTCTTTGTTATCCTTCCTATTCGGTTGTAATTTCGCTGTAATTTGCGTGATAATCCAGAAATTGCAGCAAAATATATACTGTCTGTTTCCGACATCAATAACGCTTCCGATAGAAAATAATTACCGTAAATCATCAGAAATGCGTCAGAAGTGCAGCTTGACGATTACAATCCTGGAAATAGGTAATAAAGACGCGAACGTGCATAAGAATTGCACCAGACTTGAGTAATATTCATATTGTAGCAAAGTGCTGCAGAAA
Organism: Torymus flavipes; assembly: GCA_030522905.1. Lineage (NCBI taxonomy): Eukaryota > Metazoa > Arthropoda > Insecta > Hymenoptera > Torymidae > Torymus > Torymus flavipes. Next base: position 39,306 of record JAPYZO010001161.1, on the reverse strand, counting down.
TGCCGGGAAATTGCGGTCTAAAAGTGCAATTCCAAGATTGGAAATATGCATGAATGAGTGCATAAGAATTGTGATAGATGTGAGTAATGTTCTTGCATCGGACAAGTGCTGCAGAATTGCATAATAATTACATTCGAAAAGTTCATTTTCAACATCGGTAATATGCATGCATGAGTGTGTAAGAATGGCACCATACTTGCGTAATTTTCTTGCAGAGGCATAAAGGCTGCAGAAATGCAGGGAAATTGCGGTCGAAAAGTGCAATTCTAAGATCGAGAATACGCACGCATGAGTGCATAAGAATTACACTAGACTTGAGGAATATTCTTGCGTCAGCAAAGTGGTGCAGAATTGCATGAAAATTACATTCGATAAGTGCAATTCCAGCATCGGAAATACGCATGCATGAGTGTGTAAGAATTGAACCATGCTTGCGTAATTTTCTTGCAGAGCCCTAGTGGAAATGGAAATTGTGCCACAGGATGACACATCGTGCTAACTTGTGCCATACTGTGCCAAATTATGCTACACTGTGCTACATATGTGCCAATTCGAACATTTGGCAATAATTTGGCACGGTGTCGCATAGTGCGGCACAGTGTCGCACAGTATGGCACGATACCCAAATTTTAAAATAAACATACCTTTTTTCTCTTTTGTCAAAATCCTAGCACAGTCTGGCATGGATCGCCACAGTCTGACATAGATCAATATAGATTAACAGAGTATGGTATGGTGTGGCACAGTTTGTATGAGATTCATTGGCATGAATCAACAAAGTTTAACATAGTATGGTGTGTTATGGCATAGCTTGGCATAGTGTATGGTTAGACATAATCTCAAGTTTTGAGAAAAAACTTCGTTGTCTTTTTATAGGAACCTGGCACGAATCGGTAAACTGGAATTGGCATATATTTAGCACAATATAACATAGTTTGGCACAGTATGGCACAGTTTGGCACGATTAGGCACAGTCTGCCATAGTCTGGCATGATTTGGCACATCAAATTATTTCCAACAGGGAGACTAAGTGCTGCAGAAATGCAGATAACTTGCGGTCTAAAAGTGCACTTGTAGGATTGGGAATATGCATGCGCAAAAAAAGAAAAAATTTAGATTACAAAATTTAAAATATAATTTGAATTTTTTTTAACTTTTATTTTAATTAATTTTAATTTAAGATTTTTCATTTTATCCTTAATGAAGTGCTATCGATATATAATTGGTCGGAATGTAATGAATGTTTGTACCCACTGAGAAAAATATATAGTAAATTTTCACATAAAAGTACTATAAAATATAGTGGTATTTATTGGCTACAATTATATTTTGTAGTGATACAAACAAAATTATGATAAAGATTATGATTTAAACAAATTTGAAATGTCAAAGAAATTTAAGGAAATGCTATATTATACTAAATAAATATAGTAAACTTTACTGAAAATTTTGTGAAATGTACAATAATTGTGTTACTATAATTTATAGTCGTTATAATTATAAAAATATCTTTATTATTAACATATTATAGTTCATTTTACAAAAAAACATAATAGTTACGGTATAATCAGTTTTATGTATGAGCTATTTGCTTGTAATATCACCTAACCATCTATCAATAAATGTCGAGATTCTTTTCGAACACGATACTATCTATAGGTATACACGTACCGACAAATCAATGTTCCTTAGTTACCAGTTGTTGTCAGATGTTAACAACATTGAATTTGCAAAGATTCAGAGAGAAGAGAATAGAGAATAGAGAGAAAAATTATAACAGAGAGAAGAGAATAGAGAGAAGAGAATAATCTTGACATTTACCGAGGTGGTTAGGTAATACGAATAAGCGAATTCAAAAAAATTTTACTAGCATATTTACGATTCTAAAAATTTGAAGGAAAAGGTTATTCAAGAAACGAATAAAAAAATACGAATAAGAGAATTCAAAAAAATTTTACTAGAATATTTACGATTCTAAAAATTTGAAGGAAAAGGTTATTCGAGAAACGAATAAAAAAAACAATAAGCAGATTCTTATATTTACTATTTACAATAAAGTTTTTTGTTTATACATATATTATTTACACATGTGTGCATTCTACCTTATGCCTCGCGTTAAATTATCCGCGACATTATTCGACAATTTGAGTTTGTAAATTTCTGTAAAAAACGTATATAAATGTAAATAAGTGTATATAGATGTTGTAAATTGGAACACGCATTTACGTTTATTTACATTTATATGCGTTTTTTTTACAGAGATTTATATTTTGTGAAAGTTTATTGCTTTATACAAAAATATATTTTTTATTTGTACACATTAAACGTCACAATTTTTAAAATGTACGTATATATATTTTTACAACTATATACATTTATTACACTTCCATTTATTAGGCCATTTATTGCACTTCCATAAAACTTTAAAAAAAGTCTTTATATAACGAAAATTTTGAAAAGTGCTTATAAATGTATATAAATTTATATTAATGTATGAATCTGTAAATAACTGTAAATAAGTGTATTTATTGCCGCATGTTTATTATGGTTATGCGAGTCGTTAGCGAATCTGGCACTGGAAAATATTTTTTATCCACTATTTTTGCAAACTCGGATTTACGCGAGAGAAAGATTGTAAAATTGAACGCTCTACAACTTTTGTTTTGTAACTGCAAAACGATTCCCATTTTTTGCCCAATTAGGGCAGGAAAGTTCATTTATGCTTGTATCAAAAGTGCAGTAGGCATGTACCGAGCGAGTTTGCGTGCTGCGCTGCGTGTACTCGTCATTCACGAGAACCGAGTGTGAGGTAGGTATTATATACTGTTTGAGAGTTTTTACGATAGCTACTAACTGCTGTCGCCATGGATACCGTTTGCAAACAAAGACGGCGAGGGTGTGCAGAGTGCAGGACTGCCATGCTGACCAGTCGTTTCCCTTGGCGAATGGCGTAGCACACCATCATGGAATGGGCCTCGGATCTCGACGTTTCGTCCAAGAAGGTGAGAGAAGGGGGAGCCGACGCATTTGAAAAGATGTAGCGCGCTGGCGCGAGACCGTTAGTCGGTTTGAATCGGGTGGGGAACAGGTTCTTACTTCTCGCACCGCACACAGGCGCACCGGAGCTGTATATAAGTACTGTGCGTAAGCATGTGTGTGCGGATGCGTGCAGCAGTGTAGCGTAGGTAGCGCGTGCTACGGAGCATAGCGTATAGTAGTGCTCCGTTTCCTGCAAGGCTGAGTGGTCGCGCGCATCAATGAAACGCGACAAGTGCGTTCGTGCAGCATTTCGCTCGACAATTCGCTTTTCGAACTGTCGAACGCCTCTAATTTTAGCCGCGTCGTTATGGCCTCCAAAGAAGAGAGTGGTATTTTTAAGGTACTCGAGCCTCGCTCTTGCTTTATCGAAATTTAGACGGTGAATATACTATTCTTTGTATAGGCTGCTAAAGCATTGACCCGCTATATTTATGGCGATCTGATTGCGCCGCCTTTATTAATATCCAACAAACATTATGTTTTTCGAAAACAAGAAATGTGCAATACTTTACTAACTTTTAACAATGTTTATGCCTTTTTTCTCATAAATTATTTATTATAAAATCAATTTTTAAGCTAAACTAAAAGTATTTTATAAAGGTATATAAAAGATACTAGTTATTTATTAATATCGCGGGGAATTAAACTACATAAAACTATAACTAGTCCACAAAGAAAGCAAACTTTCCGTTCAATAAAATTTATAATTCATTTGTAAAACAACATTAAGTGTAATAAGTTTTACCAAAATAACGAGTCTTTTCTCTACATAAAATTCTTTAGATATTGGGAATTCATACACTTATTATAAGATATAATAATTTTCCCTTTCAATGATTATGATAAATACCATATGTACTGTACATATAAGGAAATTTTATAGGGTGGTCTAAAATTGGTAAAACTTTTTTTTATGGTACCTTCTTCAGACTACTTTTTGTTTCCTTGTAGATAAAGCTTTGTGATAGGAAAAAATTTTTCGAGAAAACATGATAGAAATGTCTTATACGACCTTAATATTGGAACCAAATGGAAACTGATTTAAAATAAAAGTCCTCACGGATATGATCGTGTGTGTGTTCGCGCGTGGTGTGTCTGTGTGTGTGCGCGCAGATCTCAGAATCCATCCCTTACAGAAAAAACTCAAAATAACACAACAATTAGATTCTTAAACTTGAGTGTTAATTGGAATAAGAAACACTCGCTAAACTATCAATACTAAAAAATTTGAGTATACTTATAATGTCTAAAGTTGAATTTGTGAGAAAATTCTACTAATTCAACGGTTTCGTATATTAAAGTCACTTGGGGTAATTCGGCCACCTAAAGCGGAATATTTTCTTTCTCCTGTAAATGCGTTCGGACAAAATTGAAAAAAAAAAACTTTTAAGTGTACCAAATATACTATACCCAGAAAAAAATTGGAAACGTCCCAAATGTGATATTAGGTTTGTAGGGTGCAAAAGTGTAAAAAAAGCGAAGATAGCGGACTAGAAAAATGGCCGAATTAGCGAAAAAATAATAAAAGTATATACATTATGCAACTAGTGCGGGAAGTAGGTGAGCTCCGCACGGGCGAAGTTTGTCACCCGAGCGACGTGAAGGCTACAACGCCCGTGCGAGATCACCTAATTTCCGCACGAGTTACTTACTAGTACATTACGATACGAGTATGCAAAGCAGGTGATTTCCGCACAAGTGCAGTCTGTCGACCGAGCGAAGCAAGGGTGACTAAAAAGCGATTGTGGGTACACCTACGCAACGCATGAGTATCGTATACCTACTATTTTTCCTATCAAGTCGTTCGAGTCTACATACACACCTGCGCGCGCAAACCACCACCCTTCCACATGCTGAGACAAGCGTGTAGAAAAATATCTGACTGTGCGGGAATGAACCATTCCCGCACGCACAAGCGCACAACTATCGAAAGGTAGCTTGTTTTGTTTATTTGTAAATTTTCTTATACATAACGAAATTTATGTAATATAATTTATGGAATTTTTTTTTATTTAAAATGGATTATTTATTAAAATTTTAAACTTTTAAACTGTCGCAAATTTTTTATGAGATAAGTATAACTTTTTGAGAACATAGATATACGTTAGGTATGTTAATTTCTGCGGTGCATGAAGTCTGAAAATTTTCCGAGGACACAAAAGTGAGCGGAGTGAGCTCTCGCAACTTCTTAATAATAAAAAGTTAATAAAAAATTTAATAAAAAACGGACCCTGGGCTTGAACCAGTGGCAGTCTTAAAAATATGATTAATAAAATTTCGCTATGATTGTTTCCAATTTTAGCTAATTCCAAGACTAGGACGGCGCGCTGGTCATGGAAATACCCAGGACGAAAAATCCGATGACGACCTACTTGAGAGTCCCGAGTCATTGTCATCGGGCAGGTCATCGTCAAGGGGACAGCCACCTGTTGCACCTCCACGCACCAGAAAAACTGGCTGGGGTGATGATCTCAAAAGTGCCAAGTATGAAATGTTATATGATTAAAGCGATGACTTAATTAACGAAAACTATTGAATAATATTTAAGACCAGATACTTACTTATTTTATTAAAGATGCACAAATTGTGAAAATCGGATTTGCACAATAGTTTCGGAGTCGACTCTTAGTACCCAAAATGAAGTTCAGTATATCATGTAACTCTGCTTAATTTACAAATATTAGTATTTTCTTTGTAAGTGATAAACAGTGGATTAAAATGATAAAAAAATCTCGTGATGTTCCAAATATATTTTAGTGAGCATTGAAGCTTTTAGACTTATAATTATAGGCAATCGTATATGCGTACGTTATCTTTTCACGAAAATACAGCATCATTCACATCTCAAAAGGCTCATTTGATTTAATTGCCTAGAGATCGCGTTCTCTCTGTTGGTTAATTTTAAATAATAATTAATGTTAATTTAGTATTATAAAGTAAAATCTTTAACTTGGTAATAGACTTTTAATAATTAAACTCCGATAAAAATACATTTTTTTATGATTTATAACACAAAACCTAGTACTTATATAATCAATTTCGTTAACACGAAAAAATTGTACCATACGAACATTTCTTAAAAGATTTTTCTTTTTCGCAGGCAAAGAGGTATTTCGGCGTTTGACCAGTAAGTAAACTGATTTTTTTACTCCGTATCCGAAGAGCATGAATTTGTTGATAAAAATTTTTCTTTTGCAGGGAACGATTTCTAAATAATAATGGTGATACAAAAGACGATGGTATAAATTTTTAATCTAAATTTTGTAATAAAACCAATTTGTTTATAAATTTAATTTTCTTTTCTCTGTTTCTAGACATTCCTGTTATACCGGATTTGGATGAGATAATCGAAGATACCGGTGCACTAGATATTTCAAACGCTCCTTCGTAAGTATCTTGCTGCTTTTAGCGATAAAAAAATTGTTTAGAAAATAAATATCCATTTGATTATCTTAAAATTTACTATAATACAGGGTAGGCATAAATCGAGCGGCGGCAGCATACAAAGAACTCGACACTGATCTCGTAAAAAACCAATTACTATTGACATTAGATGATGTAGATTTAAGCCTTCTCACAGAAAAACTTTACGCCGAGCATCTTGTGAAAGAGCCCGATGAAGTTTGGAGCTGGGAATCATTATTCACTCAAGTAGCTTCGGAAATCAACAGTGAATTGCAATCCAAGCCTGATGAAAGGAACTAATGATAAATTTCGTGTACTTGAAAATAATTATTTTTTAGTATAATTATACAGTACGACCTATTGTACGATTATGCATTATTATATAGAAATATAATGAATTTTTGAACGTAATTTTTTTTATCATCACTTTCCTCTCCGGTAATAAATATAAGTTGAAAATGATTTATTAAATTTAATTTAATACTTAAACACGATCAAAGAAAACTAATCGGAGCTCTTCGCCCGATGTCACAATTGTTGCAATAGATATGCAGAATGACGCTGATAACATACATATACATACTTATGCCCAATGAAATGCAATCGCAAGTAGTAAAATAAAAATAACGCTCTCATCTTACAAAAAGCGTATAATCACGTGTGTCATTTTCTTGCACATTATTACGTGCAGTTGTATTATCTTGCGGAGTAAGAAAGGGCCTATATAGACTGTAGCTATGCATTCAGAGAAAATCTACCTTGCAGAGGTTAGGGAAGCCGAAAAAGGCGAGAGCTAGAGTGGAGTGGAAACGTACACGTAGAATATGCCGCGGCGCCACAGTCCAGGAAGACTTCGGACCCCTCTTCGGCGGCCACGGGATCGTGCGCTGATGATGCATCATCAGCATCACGCGGGCTCTGCGGGAACCGGCGGTGGTGGGCCGCGCAACGAACGGCGGACCAATCGCGTGCTCGCTCACCTACATCTTCCTATCTCGGCTGTGTGTGTGCGCCTGGTGTGAGCGACCTGCGGGTTGCGGGGGCTGGAGCAGCGGCCGCCTCGTTCTTTCTCTCTCTGCGCGTGACGTAGGTCGCACGCAGCAGCTAGCAGCGCCTCTCCACTCCTCAGCCTCGCTCTCTCTAGCCTCCGTCCCCGTTGGCGCGCGACGCAGGACTCCCCTCGTTCTTTCCCAGGGAGTCCGCCATTGTTGGCGCACGTATATTTCCGAGCGAGACTGCCGTAATCGAGCAACATCCAAGATGGTACGTAGCCCACCAGTGAATTATCGCTCTCTGAGGCTGGCCGAGTCTCCGCTGGAGCCCAGGGTCCCTGTAGTTTCGTCCCCGGCCGGCCGGCTGGCCCTGGAAATTTGGAAAACTGACCGATTGCTTCGGATTGCGCAACCTACGCGCCCAACCTCGCTCGTGCTCTCTCCGTCTGCTTCGCATAATTCTCGTCATTCTCCTCATCCTCGTCCTCGGGGGGCCAAGCTTCCTGGAGGTGTCCGCGCGCGGTTCTGGCTTTCTGTGACTTTTTCGCGTACAAGATGTCGCGTCTCGTCTCGTGGGACACGTCGGTTCCCCTGTGCCCTCCCTCTTTCGCTCGCGCGCAACGTGTCGCGGCTCCGCTGGCATGCGGACCTCAGCATCGATATGGTCATTTCTGGCATCGGGAAGCCACGTCTCGCCGAGAGACGCAAGGAAAAGTGTCGCGTGATGTGTGCTCGACCACGTGGACGACGGGAGAGGATCGGAGCTTGGCGTGTGGACGCGCGTCGAGGTTAAAAGCTGTTGCGTGCTATCAGACTCTAGTCCTGCCAGCAGAGTCTTTTTACCCGCAGAATGAGTCGTTTTCGAGGTACTTTCAATATTTCGCGCTGTTTCGCAAGTCTTTTAATGACTGACAAGTGGTTCTCAAGTTTATTTGCACTCCGTCATGCACATATGCTAATGAGCTCTATTTGTCTTGTTACTCTAGGTGAACTTCACGGTAGACGAGATCCGTGTGATGATGGACAAGAAGAAGAACATCAGAAACATGTCCGTCATTGCACATGTGGATCATGGAAAGTCAACTTTGACCGACTCCCTTGTGTCCAAAGCCGGTATCATTGCTGGTGCCAAGGCTGGAGAGACACGCTTCACCGATACCAGAAAAGATGAACAGGAAAGATGCATCACCATCAAATCCACGTAAGCTACTAAATTTCTTCTATCATACTCCTTGTCATCTTGATTTTTTACTAATTTATGCATTATACATTGCAGAGCTATCTCTATGTACTTCGAACTTGATCAGAAGGATTTACCTTTCATCACCAACCCTGACCAACGTGATAAGGAAGAGAAAGGTTTCTTGATCAATCTTATTGATTCCCCTGGTCACGTCGACTTCTCTAGTGAGGTCACTGCTGCCCTCCGTGTCACTGATGGAGCTCTTGTTGTTGTTGATTGTGTTTCTGGTAAGTTGAATTTTATAATATAAAAATGATCATATGTTGTGAAATGCAATTCACACTTCAGCAAATTCAACTTTGCTTATTGAGTAATTTTTTAAATTAAAATTCTCATATAACTTGCAATTACTTTTACTTTGTTGTTTTAATTCATAATCATTTTTAAACTACAAATATATCAACTTCTTCTTTCAGGTGTATGTGTACAAACTGAAACCGTGTTGCGTCAAGCCATCGCTGAACGTATTAAGCCTGTTTTGTTCATGAACAAAATGGACCGTGCTCTTCTAGAACTTCAGCTGGACAGTGAAGATCTGTATCAGACTTTCCAGCGTATTGTAGAAAATGTTAACGTTATTATTGCCACTTACTCTGATGATGATGGACCTATGGGTGAAGTTCGTGTAAGTAGATTTAAAATTTTTTTCTTTTTTTTTACAATTGCATTTTTTATTCCATGATGATTGTTCTATCACAGACCTGTTCTGAAAATTTTTGAAAGACGTAAAGAACGGCCAACTGAAGTTTATCTGGTTTATAATTAATGAACATAAGCAACTATTTCTATAATACTCATACTCTCATATTATGTTATTAGGTTGACCCTAGCAAGGGTTCTGTTGGTTTTGGATCTGGACTTCATGGATGGGCTTTCACCCTGAAACAATTCTCAGAAATGTACGCCGAGAAATTCGGAATCGATGTAGTCAAGCTAATGAACAGACTGTGGGGAGAGTCCTTCTTTAATGCCAAGACAAAGAAGTGGAGCAAGCAGAAGGAATCTGACAACAAGCGCTCATTCTGTATGTACGTCTTAGACCCAATTTACAAGGTAAAATTTCAAACAATTTATTATTGTTTAAATCCTTCTGGCACGTTAGCGTCTCTCTATAGTGCAGAAGAGGTTTTCTTCTTCGGAAGAATACTGATTCGTGCACAGTGATAGTGATGACAGTGCTACAACAGAAGGAAATTAATACAGCAACTACGTTTAAACGATGTCATTGAGCCTCTATCCTTATGCTCGACAATGATACGCTACGACGTTGACGCTACATTTTCAAACAAAATATAACAAAGTAGAAGTTGCCCATTCAATTCTGTTACCAATCAAAACATTTTTTAATTATAGGTCTTTGACTGCATCATGAACTACAAAAAAGATGAATGCGAGGGTCTTCTCAAGAAATTGGGAATTATTCTCAAGCCTGAAGACAAAGATAAGGATGGCAAAGCTCTCCTTAAGGTAAATGACAAACACTAACAATTTATTAAATATTTTCTGTTATGTGATAGGATGAGTGTTCTAAAAATTTTCTGACACCTCTTCTGAATAATTATTGAAGGAAACTTCGAACTTTATCTGAGTTTTTCCTTATCACGTAAAGAGTTTGGACCATGATTAATTTTCATCTAATTGGTAAAATTAATTTTGTAGGTTGTCATGCGTACCTGGTTGCCTGCTGGAGAAGCTCTGCTTCAGATGATAGCCATCCATCTGCCATCTCCAGTAGTAGCTCAAAAATACAGAATGGAAATGTTGTATGAAGGACCTATGGATGATGAAGCGGCTGTTGGTATTAAGGTAATCGTATATTCTTCTAATATAAAAAAGGAATTGATAGGAAAACTATTCATGTTTTTATCAGAACTTACATGATGATTGTTCATTCACAGACCTGTACTGAAAATTTTTGAAAGACATAAAGAACGGCCAACTGATGATTTTAAAGAAATAAAATAATCGCTAGCATTATTATTTTAAAAATCTTAAGCCAAATTTATTTTCTATTTCAGAACTGCGATCCCAATGGTCCTCTTATGATGTATATATCTAAGATGGTACCGACCTCTGACAAGGGTCGTTTCTACGCTTTTGGACGTGTTTTCTCTGGAAAAGTATGCACTGGTATGAAGGCACGTATTATGGGACCCAACTTCACACCTGGCAAGAAGGAAGATTTGTATGAAAAAGCTATCCAACGTACAATTCTTATGATGGGACGTTATGTTGAAGCCATTGAAGACGTTCCCTCTGGTAATTGCATTTTTTTAAATAAATGTATCTATATATATAATATAATATTTCATTATGATGATCAAACAGACCTGTACAGAAAAAATTTATGTTAAGAAAACTTTTATCAACTGAACATAATTAATAACGTTAATAAGTTTAGACTTTATTATTTACAAATCAATTAAATTTAACATTTTTGTTACAGGTAACATCTGTGGTCTTGTTGGTGTTGACCAGTTTTTGGTGAAGACTGGAACTATCACCACATACAAGGATGCTCACAACATGAAAGTCATGAAATTCTCTGTCTCTCCTGTTGTGCGTGTTGCTGTTGAACCTAAAAATCCAGCTGATCTGCCAAAACTTGTAGAAGGTATTGACAACATTTAATTGTATTATTTATCAAAGTTTTCAAATTTAAAATGATGAAAGCTCATTTGAGCACTGGGTTATGAATAACCGTGATTATCGTTGACAACCTGATTGATATGGTTTCAAGCCAATTGCCTCAAAAACCTTGTAAAATATAATATTTATAAACAAACACTTTTGTTTGCAGGTCTGAAACGTCTTGCAAAGTCTGATCCTATGGTACAATGTATCATTGAAGAATCTGGAGAGCACATCATTGCTGGTGCAGGCGAATTGCATCTCGAAATTTGCTTGAAAGATCTTGAAGAAGATCATGCGTGCATTCCTATTAAAAAATCAGACCCAGTTGTATCATACAGAGAAACGGTTTCTGAGGAGTCTAACCAGATGTGTTTGTCCAAGTCTCCAAACAAGCACAACCGTCTTTTTATGAAAGCACAGCCCATGCCTGACGGTCTCGCTGAAGACATTGACAACGTAAGATTCGACAAAAAATTCTGCATTGATACTTCTTATTAGTAAAACGTTTTTGTAAATGAGATTTATTTATACATTTTAATATGATGAATGTTCTAAATTTTTTCTGACACCTCTACTGAACAATAGTGATAGACTATGAACCAATCTGAAATATTATTTATAATCAATAAAATGAAACAGTTCAGGATCCGTGAATAGATTAAAGAACAATTTTTTATTAAAATAATATTTTGTTATATAGGGTGATGTCAACCCACGTGACGACTTCAAGGTACGTGCCCGCTACTTAGGTGAGAAGTACGACTACGATGTAACGGAAGCTAGGAAAATCTGGTGCTTTGGTCCTGATGGAACTGGTCCCAACATTCTCGTTGACTGCACAAAGGGAGTTCAATACCTTAACGAAATCAAGGACTCTGTAGTTGCTGGATTCCAGTGGGCCGCAAAGGAAGGTGTACTATCCGAAGAGAATCTGCGTGGTGTTCGTTTTAACATCTATGATGTTACGTTACACGCTGACGCTATTCACAGAGGTGGTGGTCAAATCATCCCCACGACGAGACGTTGCCTTTACGCTTGCCTTCTCACTGCCGCGCCTAGACTTATGGAGCCCGTTTACCTTTGCGAAATTCAGGTGAGTCTTACGTTTTAAAAATTAAATTAAAATCAGTTTAAAAAAAAAAATTAACTGACAAACAAAATATTTTTATCCGAATTAATAAACAAAAATATCTTAAATAATTTAAAGTAGTAATATATTTTTGTAATGAATTAATCTGATTTCAATTTCTTTGCATATATAAATTCTTTGCAGAATTTTTTTATACTACCCATTTAGTTTATTTTATGAAATATCGTGTTAAAAAATTACGTTGATATTCCACGTCTCCTTTATTATGAATACTTCGGAAGTGTAATAGCTGCACTTAATGGGGGGTGGCGCTGTATTCAGTATAACGCGTTTTTATTATACTAGAGATTCAAACGCGCTTCGCTCGTCCTTTTCTATTTTGAGGTTGTGTATGCTATATTCATTAAGTTTTAGTTTTAATTTATTTATGTATTTTTTCAAAGGTTTTAATTTATTTATGTATTTTTTCAAAGCCAGAACTTAATCATTTTTATACTACTCCAAGTTCAAAATCACAATCTTAATATGATTATTCGGCTCTCCTGGTGTAAAATAGGATTCGAAAATGGGGCGGTAAACCAATTACGTTTAATAAAATGTTAAAATATACTATTATTATAGTACATTACGATACATGTGACCTAAGTAGCACTTTTGTGCACGGCGTGAAGTTAGGGCCCGAGCGCAGCGGGGGTCCTAATCAGGCCGTGCAGAGTGCTATAAATTTATTTTTATTACATTAAAAGTCATTCAGTCATTGAATGTAAAAATTCCGTTTTAAAAATTCAAACAATGTAAATTTCTCGCGCCTTTTTTTAATCGGCCAATCAAAATCAAGTCTTTAGGTGCTTCAACATGGCCGCTCATCACTTTTTTAAGAAGGGAATACCTGTAACATAAAGACGGCGCTGTGGATTCACCGTGTATAAATTTTATGAATGATGTCAGAATGTTCTGTGGATATTTATACAATTTCAATGTATTAGAAAGTTATTTAAAAAAATAATTATATGATGAAAGCTCATTTGAGCACTGGGTTATGAATAACCGTGATTATCGTTGACAACCTGATGAATAAAACTAACTTAAATATTTTTTCTGATATCAATCAAAACGATTAAAGCTTATGATATTATTCTTTATTATAGTGTCCTGAAGTTGCCGTGGGTGGCATTTACGGTGTCCTCAATCGCAGACGTGGACATGTCTTTGAAGAACAACAAGTGGCTGGCACCCCTATGTTCGTTGTAAAGGCATATCTTCCTGTCAACGAGTCATTCGGCTTCACCGCTGATTTGCGTTCCAACACCGGTGGACAGGCTTTCCCACAGTGCGTGTTCGACCACTGGCAGATTCTTCCTGGTGACCCCCTGGAAGCTGGCACTCGACCATTCCAAGTCGTACAGGTAATTATTTTGTTTACTTTATTTTTCAGCCACGATCATAACTGATGAATATGATTTGTTTAATCTTTTCATTTTTAAAATCGTGGCAGATCAAATTTGTTTTTTAAGTTTCGGTTTTCCAGCGTTCGTCTGGTCAGCCTGAATAGGAAAACATACATGTTATTTTCATAATATATTCACTTTGATGATCTATAAATTGAAATCAATAATTTCTTTCTAATTTTGAATATAACATTGGCAAATTTCATAAATTTGTAATTAAATTTAATCTTTGCATTCAATTTCAAATATTGTATCAAATATGAATTTTGTTTGTTAATATGTTCCATATTTGCTTTTAGGATACACGTAAGAGGAAGGGACTGAAAGAAGGTCTACCAGACTTGAATTCATATCTCGACAAATTGTAACTGTCGTGGATGGATGCATCATATTTAAATAATTATTTAAATATTGTAATTCAATTAATATCGCTGGAGCAGTGTACGTCTCTACCATCGGTCGTTATATGAACTTTGTTCCTCCGCGTAACATCGTGGAAATAAAAATTATAAATATAAAAGAATACGGACAACTATAATAAATTGTAATTACAGAGCGGGGATGAAGGAAGAAAAGAAACTTACTTTAGCACGGGGAATACTATTTTATACATTTATTTAATTAAAATGAATCGCAATAAAAGCTGCCAGTGGCTTTTGTTTTAGAAAAAATTTCGATATATAACGCTGAAATCGTCTCGTAAATTTTAAATTACATACTCCTTTTTTTACTGTTTATCCTGTTATAGTGCCCCGTTTACGTTTCCCCTCATTTGACTGAATAAAATAAACAATTCTACTCGTTGTGATAGAAATAATTGTTTGAGTCGAAAGAATGTCTTTTTTATTAAAGCAAGCAAATAAATCCAACTTGCACTGAGCAATGACAAATAGTTGTTATATATTCTTTGAACATTTGAGCCTTTCCAAGGTAAAAATAATGGAAACCTTTTTAAGTATAACATTTTTTTATACACAAATTTTTTTTATAATTCTTAAAAACATTGCAATAAACATACATCCTTTTATTTTTTCAATACATTTAAGTGATTAGTTTATCCGTAGATTTTTATATATTTTAAAAACTTTTATATAAATTTTTTTGTCTTAAAGATTTTGACATAAATGTGAGTTTATGATTTTTATTTACATTAGCATATGAAAAAAACAAATCAAAATTTTATCAATGTATTTTTGTTTAAGCTCGACATTGATGTCAAAATTTACATTTTTAGATTAATGATTAATATTACAAATACATAACTCCTGATATAATTTGGGAAATTAAAATATTACGCCTTAATCTAAAATATCTGTAAAAAATGTTACTCTCTTTGAAAGTATAAATATTTGAGATAGTAGAATTTATGTTTTTTAGGTAACAATTTTTTTTACTAAACTGGATTAATTGTATTTTTATATATGCCTGCAAGAGACTGAGCTGCTAAAAAGATCATGTCCTTCCTTGAAACTCCTGTCAATGCACTGTGCCATTCAGTATGAGGAACCTAAAAAATTATAATTAAAAATAAGTTATTAAATTATTCATTTTTTATATATATACTATGGTAAAAAAACTTAATATACATTTAATTAGGAAACAAATTATTGACTGCACTTTTACTATGAATTATAATTTTTTAGTACAAATCGATCAGTAAATCATATTATATTATACATTCATTATCTGTAAAATTAATTATTTTTTTTATGACTGTCCAAAAATAAATTATTTAGAAAACCATTATATTTAAAAATATAATTCTGGTTTTACTGAATAAACAATATCAATAAATGGAATAAAAAATTTTTAGAGCTTTAGAATTTGACTTTATTTTTAGCATTAATAATGAATAAGGAAAAAATTGAGAATTAAATAATTTCTTATGCAATTATTCGATATACTTTTATTAAGAAAAATGAAGTTTACCTGTAAATTAGCCCCCATTAAACTTCCGATAGTTACAGCTAAGCCATCCTTTGAATAATTTTCTGGTGTGGATTCTTGAGCTGTCTCAACAATTTGGCTTGGTACAGGTGTCATTTGAGTGAATGTTTGTAAATTAACATTCTGCTTAGCATCCTCTAAAATAATAACTCCTAAGTCATACCATTTATCTTGACCAACTTCCATTAAGAAATTTTCTACTGCTACAACTGGAATGTCTATGGGAATGGAGGAATTTTTTCTCACAGCAGCTATCCTTTCTTGAGCTGCTTTCACTCCTGCAGCAAAGCCAACAGGCTGAACAGTCTGGAATGGTGTTTCAACTTTGCTGCCACTGTATGAAAGTATATTGAGTCTCAATTATTTAAATATAACAGTGATGAAAGAACTAAAAAGACTATCGTAATAAATGTTCAAAGCAAAACAAAAGATAAAAGTAAAAAGGCATTTTTTATAGTTACTAAAGTCAATCAAGATAATGACGAATTTTTTAACTTTTATTAAAATGCAATTTAAGTGGTAATCACGTAATGTAAAAGATATTCTTCAAAATAAATTTCAAGTACTCACTTGACAGTTGCGTTTCCAAAAACATTTTGAAAAGCTTCACGTACAGGAGCCACCTTTGCATCTTTATCCGATGCCACAATAACTTCAATATCACCACCAGAATCTGAAATATATAATTCTAAAAATGCACGGACATATAGCTGAGCATTAAATAACATGGCTTTCATTGGTGGAATATTCTCCATGGCCTATAAAAAATTCAAAATCACTTGTCTAAAATTATATTTTTAAGTTCACTTCCCAAGTATAAATCCATTACTATTAAAAACATTTAATTTTGATAACAAATATGAACTTTTTCTTGTCCAAATTGATTATCCATTAATAAATTTTGACTTAGTAGTAATTGTGACAGTTAAACTTCTAACACTGACACTCAAGCATTGCCAAAGATTGAATCAAAACTGGGCAATGGCCACACTCCAAAAATAGAAAAGCATATGTGAACCAGTTTAGAGTTCTATAATTACATTCATGGAGGTGCTATATATTTTCATTTAGTTTTTGTCCAATACGTAAACTGACTATTAAAAAAACAATAAAATATTAATGCTCTGACAAACATTTAAAAAATGATGTTTGTACATATTTACTGAATACTAAGAAATATTTTTTCTAATATTTTGTTAAACATCTTATTTTGATGACAAAAAGGAAATAGAAAAACTTGTATTAAATAAATTTAGACCCAAAAAACTATTGTATGTTGTAATATTATCAAGTTATTGATAATAATACTTACTGTAACTTCAGTAGTAATAATTGTTTTTTTAATAATCATCAACGTATAAAAAAAAAAAAAAGTACTTACAAATAAACTCACGCATCTGTGGATCAAGTGTAGTAATCATTGAGTTGACACTGTTTTTAGCTTTTTCAGCAACCTTGCTAAGAACATTGCTGTTAGCAACTGTATCTTTAACCCACGTAAACAAGCTACCCGCCAATGCTCCAGTATCCCTTGTAGGACTATCAGGTGCTATTAATACTTGTGGCATGTTATCAGAAGAAGAAACTCCAGTTGTAGAGGTTGGTTCAGTAGTTTGCACAGTCTCTGGTAAAGATGTTGGAATTTTAGCACTTTCACTTTGAATTAGATTTTGAGAAGAATTCATGGATGCACTTGCTGGTTGAGTTGACACTGTATTGGTAATGAAACTTGGAAGTGCACTTGGTGGTGCTATGTTTGATAATATATTTCCAGCAGCTGCCATAGCTGTTGAAGCAGCTGTCAACACAGGTCCAGGGCTTGTGGGAGAACTAGAGGTATCTAAAAGAACAATAGAAATATTGTAAAAGGAGCAAGTTAAATGCTGCCGTGCGTGGATCGATAAGTATTGATCATCGCGCTATCAAGAACATATGATGATAACGCATGCAAATGTCAGTGCTAGAAGACAATGGGAAAGGGCTAACCAATTTTGGGAGCATCAGCAAGGGTGAGGCCAGCGAACTCCTCGGGTTTCTTCTCGACAAATTCGAAGCTCGATTCGCCGTTTGACTCGTCGGTCATATCGTCGGCCAGCTCTTTTAGGGTATGCACACTACAAAGGATCTGGAGTCGTCGCTTCTTATTGCTATTGTGTGCTTCCCTTATATTATGTCACAACCGACGTCCCGATGGACGGGGCGCAGAACTCGGTAGAGCTTTCACCTCCGCGCACTCTCGACGCAGGTGCAAACAAGTGAAGCCAATTACTACTCTCCTGTAGCCGTGTTTTTCTCTTTATTGCGCGACAGCGCGAGTGTCAACCACAAGTGAACGCGCGGCCACGTGATGACGTCTCTGGACAGGCAGTCTCGGCTGCTCCTACCCAAGTCTACGTCCTCTATATACAATTTCAGCTGCGCAAAGAAAAATATTTGGCCTCGGCGCACGTGCGGACGCGCCTTTATATATGTGTACGGGATCTCTCGTATAGTCTCGTAGTTCGTTCAGTCAGCCTATATATTGATAATAACGCGTATACTGTGTTATTGTGGTTCTGTACATGTATACGTATCGCGTTGGAAGCGGACTTGCGCGCCGCGATATCAACAGATGGGTGGTTTTGACCGCCTGGCGCCTCCCCTGCCTCTGCGCATTGTCCACAGTCCGCGATCCTCCTCAGCAGCTCAGCAGTAGAGTTCAAAAGTCGTGCCAGAGTGGAGAGCTAAAGTCGCGGTGTGCACAAAAAAGGTGAGTCCTATAGATAATATAACAATATAACCTTACTCGCAGGCGTAGCAAGTAATCGATAGCAATTACGATGCATTGACTTTGCGCAAAACGGAGCTATTGTGCTAGGTACACGACTGTACTTACTACTTATTGTAGTCATCCTTTGGAAATGTACGAACAATTACATGCCTCGTCGTAATTAACGGTCTCTTTAAAATATCATTTTAACGCAAAAACATTCAACTTTGTTATTTGATTGTTGAATGTGTTGATTGTTTTGCAGTGCCTCGACTGTGCGGTAATAAATATAATATAGCCAAGTAAGCAAGCATCGAGCGAAAGAGCGAGAGAGAGAGAGAGGTTGACAGATTGGCAAAGATGGCTGACAACAAGGAACTTCCGCCGCTCTTCGACAACGACGAAGCGAAGAATGACATGGATCTCGACGACGACGATAGCGATATATTTGCCTCTGCCATACAGGTGAGCTTTTGCTCTTTATTTTCCCGTACTACAGGTCCAAAACAGAGTCGTCATCAAAGTTACTCATTTCCGTATTTTGAAGCACCACATAAACTCTTTTTACTATATTATAATGTTACGTTTTATTATGTTCTTTACACTGTTTATTAAGGTATATATACGAATTTCCGACCAATAAAAAAAAACTTCTCCAACAATAGCTATTCTACTTATACTGTTTTGAAATAAATATCCGCCCCTTTTTAGCAGGTGGAAATTCCTAGATTCTTATGATTGGACACTCGTATTAAAAAAGACTTTACTTGTAGCTAAACGATTAATTACATACTTAAACTTAATTAGACTTTATTACAACTTTTTCCAAAAGTCATTGTTATCTGAATTTTATCTTGTATCTTTATAACACAATCTAATAATTGTACATAAGATAAACTTACTGGAATGTATCTAACACATTATCTGATCATAGGAGCAAAATTTTCAAGAAAGTATTTCTCCGTATAATGGAGAATCAACTATACAAGCAGAGCTACCAAAATTGTCTTTGCGAGATGCAGCTCAAGACAATTCTATCTCAACACTTTCAAGTCCTGCTGCTCCATCTGGGCCATTAAGTCCTCCATTAGATCCAATGGGAGGTGATATTGGTGATTTACATGATGTTCCTATCAATGATGATAGAGACACACCTATTGCCAATATTAATAAATCACAATCAATGGAAGAGGTATTGTTCTTTTTAAAATTTTAATGTATTTTATATGAATTATAACTAGATAATTAAAAATATAAAATACTTTTTATTTCATGAATTATAATGTAATTTATTTGTATTTGCTTAAAATAAATTTTATTTTCAGGTACCAACTGAACCTAATGATATGTTTTTAGAAATCATAGTTACTTCACCACAAAAAATGGGTGATGGCATGGGATCATATGTTGCATATAAAGTTGAATCTAAGACTAATATACAATTATACAGAAAAAGGAGTTTCAGTGTCATAAGGCGCTTCAGTGACTTTCTTGGTTTACATGACAAACTTACAGAAAAATATTTACGTAGTGGCAGAATTATACCTCCAGCTCCTGAAAAAAGTGTTATTGGTAAGTTGAAAACGAATTATATTCTATTATTATTAATTTCTTTTCTTTTTTTTTCACTTTTAGAAGATGTTTGAATTATGACAGGTGTCTACATTGTATTTTTTGTTAATCTAATTCAATTTTTATTCAGAATGAGTCAGAAAACATTGGTTACTTAAGATAACATAAGATACTTGATTGAAAATTTGTACATGAAGAAGATAACAAAAAATAGTAGTGACCATAATTATGTTATCAATGCCTTACCATTTTCTTTGTATGTTTTTCATTTTTATATTTTCATAAAAATATCGGATCTAAAATCGGACGAAAAATATTGTGTAAACATCTGTAATAGCTTTAACTTCCCCTTAATTACGAAATACATACATGTAATAAATGGAATATGTTACATGGAAATATGTTTTCTGTTATAAAATTCTGTTTCCAATTTAGTTCACTTTTTGTATTCAATAACTATTTTATTCAGGTACTACTAAAGTAAAAATGTCAGGAGAAAAAAATCAAGAACAGAATTCCGGTTCTTCAGAGTTTCTTGAACGTCGTCGAGCTGCATTAGAACGGTTTTTAAATAGAGTTGCAATCCACCCAATTTTCTGTATAGACCCCGATTTTAGAGAATTTTTGGAAGCGGGTAAGCTACTATACTTTTTGTCTTTAAACACATTCTCATAAATATTAAAAATATTTAAATTAAAATTATCAGAATTAAAATGAACTTAAAATATTGTTTTAGACATGGACTTACCAAGGGCCACAAACACCTCTGCGTTAAGTGGCGCAGGCGTCATGCGATTGTTCAATAAAGTTGGCGAAACTGTGAATAAAATTACTTATAAAATGGATGAAAATGATTCGGTAAGAAATCAAATAGTAGTCAATATAGATATATTTTGCGTTTCAAAATGATATATATATATATATTCCATATGTACTTAATGTCTGATTTTTGTTTAGTGGTTTGAGGAAATGGTAACTCACGTCGATTCGCTAGATAGTCAACTTCGTAGCATACAGGCGGCAGTAGAAACTTTAACAAATCAAAGAAAAGAATTGGCAAGTTGTACAGGTGCTACAGCGCGATCTATTGCTGTTTTGGGACATGGCGAACCTGGTGCTTCTCTTGGCAGAGCCTTAGCTCAATTAGCCGAGACATTAGAGAAGGTGGAAGTTGTCAGAAAAGCTCAAGGAAATAGCGACTTATATCAATTTGGAGAAATGATCCGTGATTATGTTTCACTTATTGGAGCCATTAAGGTTTGTTTTTCAAAATAATCATTTAATACGCGCTCATGTGTGTACGAGTGCGGGGAGAGGGGCGGGGGGTAATTGCGTGATCGTGCAGAAAGTCATAAAGATACTATGTATTGTAAAATTTGTTTCAATTTATCGATGGCTGACAGGAAAAGGTCTTTGGTTCAGCAGAGGCTTTGAAAAGCAGCCATCTTGGTGTTTTTGTTAAAAAAAACCAGCCATTTCAGACGATCACTTTAATAATCAGATATCTCGGCGTTTTTTTTCCAAACAGCAGCTTTTTGAAAATGATCTCTTTTGAAAAGCAGTCAACTCCGAGCTCTTTCAAAAACAGCGCTCCGAGTTGACCGCTTTTCGAAAGAGGCCACCAAGTTATCTTTTTTTTTTTAAAGAGTGCCTTGAGATAACTGCTTTTCTGAGCAAATGACCAGAGGCTTCTTCCTCTTAGCCGTCGATATATGAATAAAATGTAAAAAAAATTTACTAAATTTGGTAAATTGAAGAATAAGATAGTTTCATAGTACTTACAGTATAATTTTGTTATTCCTTATAGGATGTCTTCCATGAACGAGTAAAGGTTTTCCAAAATTGGCAGCACGCACAACTTATGTTAAATAAGAAGCGTGAACAGAAAGCACGCCTTGAGCAGTCGGGTCGATCAGATAAGACGAGTCAGGCGGCTACTGAAGTCATCGAATGGGAAGCAAAGGTTGAAAGGGGCCAGGAAGAATTCGACAATATTTCAAAAATGATTAGAAAGGAGGTCGAACGTTTCGAAACAATACGAATACAAGACTTCAAGAAACAGTTAGTGCAGTACCTTGAAGCGATGTTGCAGCATCAGAATCAACTTATAAAACATTGGGAGAGTTTTCTGCCGGAAGCTAAAGCTGTCGCGTGAATATGCATTTAAATTCAATAATGGACATTTTTTTCTACTGCGAGTCAGTTTGTCAAAGGTGTCTCGCGAAAAAACCATGTCAAAGGCATTTTTAAATCATCCAATTACGTTACGTCTAATGTTTATTTTAAACAATAGAAACAATACTGAAAATTCTAAAAAAAAGTTTCAGTAAGAAAAAGATCTGATTTCACAATTATCATCTTCTATTTATTAGTGGATATTTATTACACATATGATTTACATGTGTAAAATTGTATCTATATATATAGCTATAAAAATTATGTTCTAGTAATTTCTTTCTTAATATTGTTCTTTCTACATACTTTTATAAGGGCATTAAATATGTAAAAATAATATAAGAAATAATTCAAAGTAAAGTTAAATAAAGTATTCGAATTTCCTACAAGTTTACTTATTTTTTTATTTGATTTTGATTTTTTATAGAATATTTATCAAGTGACATTATAAAAATTTCAGTATTGTTTCTATGATATAAGTTTTCAATTTTTCGAGCTTAATAGCGTTATTATTGTTAATTATATTATATGATTTCTGGTACTATGTACAAACCTGTGCACTTATTGCGTACCGTGACAACGCTTAACCACGTATTTCAGACTTTTTTATTACCGATGAAATATGCTTACACAAGAGCCATTGCAATAATTAAATTAATAATTCTAATTATTATGTTACTTTTATTATGAGAATAGTAAAACTATTTTTATTATTGTATTATATATAAATTAGAAAATGTTATTAGACAATAAAAATATTACATTTTTCAGAAATTCAATTTTTAAATTATAGATTTTTTAAGTATGATTATGTATATGTTATTGTATTAAAATAAAGTAATTGTCAATTGACAATTCTAAACGTTTAAAATGTAAAAAGAATTCGTGTAAATTTCGCTTTATGTATTATATTTTCAAAAGTTCATTTGGTTATTATTCATATAAATATACATTTATAAAATAATTGTAAATTAAGAAATATATTATAAAATTTTGAACTTTCAAATAAAATTAACTACACAACATATCTATTATTTAAAATCGTACACTAGCCCGTTATGGAAAAATAATAAATAAAAAAGCAACATCTAACAAAACTCTTGAATCGAGATAAGAGTAAGCACTAAATTCAGTGTAGACACTGGTAATCTGTCTAATTTACACTTATAACATTCTACGTTATTTTTTCAGCTTTTAACAAATTTTTCATAGTAAAAGTTTAATATCAACTACCATTACGAGCATTCAAGCCGTTGTACAAGTTTGTTTTGCATTACATCAAACATACGAAACGCTTATGTGCAATTTAAAATTTGCTAAATCACTGCTTGTGCACTATCCAGTTTTTGTACGGTTTCACATATCTCCGCCATATCATTTTCGTCACACGCAAGGCCTTAGAGCCTGAAAAATCATCGTGCCGTTTTAGTCTAAACATTTTTGTGCTACATAATCCTCAATAATGAATGAGGACGTAGAAATATATCACTTAGTGTGTATAATAATCTTTTCTTTATTTAACGAAAAAATAATAATAATAATAATGTACGTATATACCATACGTATCAGCAACATATATCATTTAGACATAAAATATATCGTTTTTAAAAGTGGATCTTTCTGCTATTATTTGATGTTCTTTATTTTTGTATTTATTGATAGATATTTTTCATAAAACGCGTAATTTTGAAAATATTAGAAAATATTCTTAAAACATATAGTATATCTTTTGTAGAGTATATCTTTCGTAAAAGTAGGTGATCCTTCCAATGCTTTGACATAGTGATTTCACAGCCTGAAAATGAAAAGGTGGCGAATGAATTTTGATTCGTAATAAAAAAAGCCGCTGTCATTCATTGACACTTAGTTTCCTCAAACGTAATTCATTATTCTATTAATTGATTAGTATAGTTAGCCTATATCGTTAATAAATTACCAATAAATTTCAAGTTTATATACACACACACACACACACAAAATCATTTTCGATAAATAGCGATTTGAAAAAATCATTAAAAAAAGATTTTTCTTTATCCACCCTGTCATAAATTGTAACTGTTAATAACAACAGTTAATAACTGTTAAAAATTATTTAAAAACCACTACAAAATGTAGATTTTGGTCACATTTTTTCTAATTATAATACTTTGTAACAGTTTTAAATAATTTAAAATTTTATATTTCAGGAAAATTTAATGATGACTAAATTATTATTATTAAGAATATTAATAATAATAATTATATAATAGCCGTATTATCATAATCATGAGAATTAGTTAATATTTAATTATATTAATTGTTTTATTTTTTATTTCATTATTAATTACTAATAATTAATTATTATTATTATATTAATAATAATAATTAATAACTATTTAATAGTCATTAAATAATTTCATAACTACTATTACAAACTGTTCAAAGCTGTTTACAAATATTACAAACAATTACAAACAATTAATAACGTCCAAAATCATACATTTTTTAACAGTTTATAACTGTTACCAACAGTTTTTAATATTTTTAAACCAAAATATTTGCGCTAAGGCTACGACATTATAAATAAAGATACTGCATAAAGATTAGTCCATTTTTACTCTAGTTATATATTTTGACAACAAAAACAAATTTTTTTTTTTAAAGTTTCTTTTTAAAGGCAAATATAGTCTCGTGTTTTGAAATATTAACAAATTAAAGTATATTTAATATAATTAGTACAAATTTTGTGAGGATGTATTAAATGCTTTTGGAGACATAAATTAAATAAAAAAAAGTAGTAAAAGTGTATTTGAGATTTATGACAATTAACTTTCAAAAATTATTTGGATTGTTATAATTAAATTTATAGATAAGATTGGCTTATTGAAAGATACACTCTGATTGGAAAAAACGAAAAGAAAAACCAAACTATAAATGAACTATAAATTTTAGGATCAATTTGATGTTCCATTATACCTGGATGATTTAATAATAATATTATATGTTTAAGAGCATGTTTTGATTGTGTAAAAAATAATTTGCAATATTCTTTTTTGATTGTGAAACCAACTTTTATTGTTAAAATGTTTATCTTTTTTAATTTTGTTCAAATTTTTTTATAGGCAATTATTGATTTAGTAGTGTTAGTATAAAGATCTTATAATTTGTTGGTTCAGTGAAGAGCGTTACAATTACAAGGGTAAATGTACGAATTGGTCGATTTCTACGCACGTAGTGTATCGAGGAAAAAATGAAAGTAAATAATACACACAAGATCCGTGTGGCTTATGGCCAACACACAGCGACGATGATAATTTCTATCCTAGACGACTCAATTTTCCGCTCGGCTATGTACTTTTTATGAACATCCGTATGTGCGTGATGGTTGCAGTTTCTCCCGAATGAGAGTTTTTATTCAAATGAATACTTAGGTACGGTCTCGGACAGTATTTACCGATCAGTCGTTTCAGAGTCGAGAGACCAGTTGCATCGGCTTCTTATTCTTTTCAGTGAACTTTGCGAATTCTTGGTTGATTGCCCTTCTCAAGCAGATATTGCTACAGGTTTTAAAAAAAAATTTGTGTATTATATCACACCTTCTAATACAAATTTTAAGTACCCGTATGGAAAAAAACAAACGTAGGAAATTCCGACATATTTCGTACGGTTTCTTAGGTCTTTCTGCGGTTTCTTACGATTTTCTACGATTCATAAAATCCTTCGAATTGGAACCTTAAATTGAAACGTATGAAAACGTAAGAGAACTGTGGAAACACATAAGAAAATGTACGAAAACGAACATTTCCGCAAGTTTTAATGAAGCTTACAGTTTCGTATACAATTTTGTACATTTATTACGATTCGTAAATTTTTTGTATATATAACGAATTTTCCTGTCGAAACTCAAAATAGTAAACGTAGGAAACTGTACAAAACTGTACGAAACCATACGAAAACCTAGGAAACCGTAGAAATTAACCATGCAAATTCTACGAAATATGTCCTAATTGGAACGGTTTTCTACAGTTTTTAGAGTTTTGTACGATTTCCTACATTTCTTTTTTTTTCCTATAATATTTAATTATACTTTTTAATGGAAACATGTCATACAAATAATCATCTATATACCCTAGTACAAATTATACAAAACTCCAGTATTCACATTTCGGATATCTTGCACTCGCTTACAGCACAGGTCGGCACAGTTTCGCAGAATTTGTAACAGTTTGGCGCGTATAATATTCAATCATTGAAAATAAAATTAGCTTCCTGATTCGGTACTGTTGCGCACAGTTCAGCACGTTTCCACTTATTTCGGCACATTTTGGCACACTTATTAGCACAAATCATTGTTCATTTTTAATAACAATAAAAGTTTAAAAAAATGAATAACTCATATTACTAAAAAACAAACGGACATACTTGAGCGTGGCTTAACGCGAACAATTTTTAATCATTAAAACATGCCTTGTGACTTTAAATCGATGAAAATAATTTTAATTATTATTATGTAAAAATTTTTACAACTGCTAAAGTGTGCATAATTGTGCTACAATATGGCATACTCTGGTTAATATAACTGTGTCAAAATGTGCAAAAACATGCGGAAATGTATCCGAGCTGTGCACAACCGAGCTGTGCACATTTATTCGATGGCTGTCAATGAATTGCGACAAATTGCGGGGCTAAACTATGCCAAACTGCATCAAACTGTGCCAATCTATGCTAAATCTGTTCAAAGTGTCAAAATTGTATCACTTGGACACAGTTTGAAACAATTTTACACAATTTGATACACAGCTGTTTAGTACAATTTTACATATTTTGACATACTTTTGTACCCTATGACAGAACAATTTTTTGCGCGACAAGGTACACGCATTATGCCCTTCCCTAATAAAAAAAACCCTGCAGAAATTTTTCGAGAAATTTTTAAAATGTATTATTTAGGATTTTCTACAAAATTTTATGCGAAATTTTTGTTTTTAACGTAAAAAGTTTGCAGAAATTACTGTAAAAAATAATGAATACTTTTAGAAGATAGGTATATGTTAACCATATTTTTTATAAACGCATTAGAATGGAAAATTATACACGACTTAAAATTTCTTGGTAAATATTTGGTGGAATTTCTACAAGTAATTCCTGCTGTTTCATCTTTCAGACCGTTTTTACTAATTATGTAATTTGTATGTAAATCAAAAATTTATATAGTAAGAAATAAAATCAAAGTAGAATGTACAAACTCCTACACAAACACGACCAAACGATATCTTACACGTGAGATTTCATAATATAAGGTCTCTTAGGGCTCACTTGGAATTGAATTTAGTATATTACGCACCTAGTAAATTGACACCCGAGCCGAAGGCGAGGGTGGCAAACACAAGATGTGGGCTGGCCAATTTTACTCCCGTGGAGCGTATATTATTTTTTTTGCCTAGTGGGCCGAAAGTACCACTTTCGCTCCCGGCGCCCGATCGCGGATGTTGTATTTTCGGCCTCACTAGACAAAAAAATCATATACTAACCATGGGAGCAAATAAAGAATCCCTCAGATCGCATGTTTGTCACCCGAGCCTTCGGCTCGGGTGACAATTTACGTGCGCTCTGGGACATTCTTTACTTTTGCTCCCTATAGGTGTATAATATACTATTCCTCACATTGAGGCCGAAAATGCCATATTTCCGTTTCGGAGCCGGTCGGGAATGAGGCACTTTCGGCCCAGTGTGTGGAAAAAATCTTATATATTCAAGACATTATCAATATTTTCAAGAAAAAGTTAACACTCAAATAGTTTTCAATCATATCCTATTACTATGTATATAGTCTCGAAACGATTGCTAAACACTTGAGGTTGTCCTTAATTATAGTTTGTTGTATAGATTTTTATGTTATTAACAAGGGTATATAAGTATAATGTATACTAACAAGGAGACGGTCTAACCTGCGGGAAACGGATTTTAGCGGGCGTTGGAGAGCCGATTTCTGGTACCTAAAAATGAAGCCCAGTGCTGACAACTTCATCCAATGGGCCCTTTTTCTTAAGATATGGGCAATTTAATCTCAAATATCCTCTATTTTGTTAAAAAATTATGTCTCTTCTATTGAGTGCCAGATTACAAATATTTATGATACGGAAAAAAGAAAAAAGGATTATAAAAGTAGACAGTAAAAGCTAAAATTAAAGTCCGGGTTCATTGAAAAATGTTGATTTTTGAGGAAGTTACAAGCAATCAAAGATAGCGTACGAAAATGGTTAAAAATACGTTTCATTTAATCGGTTAAAATGACGACAAATTTTTAACTATTTTTTTAGACTGTCTTTGATTGCTTGTACTTCCTGAAAAATCAATATTTTTTTAATGAATCAGGGCTTAAATTTTAGCTTTTACTGTCTACTTTTATAATTGTTTAACGAAATAGAGGACATTTGAGATTAAATTGCCCATATCTCAAGAAAAAGGGCCATTGGACGAAATTGTTAGCACTGGACTTCATTTTTAGGTACCAGAAATCGACTCTCCAATGCCCGCTAAAATACGTCTCCCGCAGGTTAGACCCTCTCCTTGTAAGTATAATATGTTTTGTAAACAAAATTATATGTAACCATGAAAGTTTAATGAAAATTATCTGTATTTTAAACAGAAAAATTTATAGACTCATCTAAAATGAATACAATAAAGAGAGTTCCGATAGAGGAGGAATTCAAGAGGAATCCAGAATTGAAGGAAGAAGATTTGCAACATTTAAGGGATTGGTGCTCAAAACAGCCACATTTTCCAGAAATCGGGGATAATGAGTTGATCATATTTCTTCACAGCAATTATTATCGACTCGAGCCTACTAAAGTAACAATCGAAAATTTTTTGACGTGCAGGACGCACGTACCTGAATTCTTTTCGAACCGAGATCCTCTAGGCTCTAAGGAACTTCGAACGGCTATGGGTACATTGTAAGGTCTATTTTCATTCGATCGGTTATGTTTTTAATCAATTCCCGTGTCTTATTTTTAACAAAGTAGATTTGTTGAGCACACACCGAATTCTAAATATAATCTTATTTTATTACTGTACGGTCGTAAAGCTTGTTTTATTCATGCACTTCTAAGAAATAAAAAATTATACACTTGCAAAAACAAGGAAATTGTAAGACGGCTCGTCTTTCAAAGTTCTAATGGCTTGCTTCTCTGGTAAAACGCATTATTTTCTATGTAACGAAAAAATATGTAAATTAAACGATGTTCTACTTCTTTAAGAAGTTGAAAATAATATCTAGCATGAACCGTTATAGGAAAGAAACTATTTGTTACAATACATTATGATTATTTGATATTGGAAAAAGAGTAAAAACTAATTAAAGAATGATGCCGATATTTCACGCAGACTCGTGGTGCCTTTGGAACAGAAAACGAGCGAGGGCTACAGCGTCGTCTATAGCCGGCTGATAAATTTCGAGCCCGAGCGCTTCATCTACTATGACGGCATGCGGCTCTTCAACATGATCGCCGATCTGTGGATGCTGCAGCGCGGCACGATGAAGGGCCAAGTGCTCATCTGCGACATCATTGG
This sequence comes from Torymus flavipes, assembly GCA_030522905.1. Lineage (NCBI taxonomy): Eukaryota > Metazoa > Arthropoda > Insecta > Hymenoptera > Torymidae > Torymus > Torymus flavipes. The sequence goes on along the minus strand of JAPYZO010001161.1, from coordinate 9,461 downwards.
CCTGCAGATGGTTCACGCGCTGCGCATCAGCCCGATAGGCGTGAAGAAATACCTCTACTATCTGCAGGAAGCAGTACCGATCAGGCTCAAGGGACTGCACTTCATGAACACGACGTCCGTCATGGACTTTATTCTCGGTCTTATGAAGCCCTTCCTGAAGAAAGAGCTTATGGACGTGGTTCGTTTGTTCTTCTTCCTAAGTTCTCTATATAATATAACAAAAGCAGATAAAAATAATTATTGCTACTAATTTTATTGCAGACTACTTATAAATATAATATGTATATATGATACATTTCAGTTGTATCTGCATTCAAACCTGGACAGCTTGTCGAAACACTTATCAGTGGATATCCTGCCGAACGAGGCGGGGGGCAAGGCCGGTCCAATGATGGACCTATACGGCAAGGTGCTAAAAAATCTCGAGGATCACCGACAGTTCTTTATCGAAGAGGAGGCAACCGTGAGAGTGAACGAGGCACTACGTCCCGGTAAGGCCAAATCGGCCACAGATATCTTCGGCATCGAGGGTAGCTTTAAAAAGCTCGACATTGATTAAATTGGCTGACGTCCTTACTCGTACTTTCATTCACTAAGAGCTAACGCTATAATGTAAACATAAACAATAATATTTTTGAATAAAACTTTGCTTACACGTGGCAAAATGTAAAAACTGAAAATAGATTGAGGCGATTCTACAGCTATATCTACTTATAGCACTCAAATATAACAATTGTACAAGGGGAAAAAAAAGAAAGAAAAAAATCATCCTCCCTAGAAAAAGTTATTCTCCCCCTGTTTATAAGTATACATATCTTTTTTTTAATTAGTGCAGGAATAGGCCATTTTTATGCCAGGAAAGTGGATTGAGATTTAGGATTTTCGAGTTGTCTATAAAACGATTCAATTTTTTAGTTTGTTTTACTAATTGTAAGATGAAAATGAGCCTTAAAAAGGATTTGTTGAATAATTTTGTTGATGATATCTACTTTATTATTGTGCTGCGATTTTGAAAAAAAATTTCATTACTTCAAATGCTTCTCTATTGTACTATAACATTTCTCACCTTGCAATATGACATAACATATCATTTGAAATATATAATAGACTAGAATCCTGAAAAAACATCTTACAATTAATACATACATTTTATTTAAAATTAATGTTGTTAACGAAATTGGTAAACTGAGTGGCATTTATCATAAAAAATTTTCACAAAATCTAATAACAAATTTCTTTTGTTTAGTCGTTATCGATTTTCGAAATTAATGAAATAAAAAGAATTATGCAAAATGTGTTGATGTATTTAAAAACGATAAGTCTTAATTGGTATTATTACAGTATACATTATTGTTATAAAACAGAGACGTTCTGGTGTACTAGTAATTAAACAACTTAGTGTTATTAGATTAATTAATTACTTTATTTTTTCAGTAAATAGTTACGCCGTTATAATACAGAATGAAGAATAAATTTTGACTCATAATTAATTAAAATATAAGTTTTTTTGTAGACAGTAAGTATCTTTTTAAAATTTACAATAAAACTATCTAAGAAAAATAATCTTGGAGAAAAATTGGTGAATTCGAATAAGTATAATAACTAAAAATTAATACGATAAAAAATCACTATTTTAAAAGAAATACAAGATGCATGATTATCTAAGTAAATAAGTACACGCCGAAATTAAATAAAACCTTTGCATAAAAGAGCTTAAATAAAATTCAGTTCTTTCTTATACATAAATCTTTATCAGACTCAAGTTTATTAAGCATAAATTACATTTATCGGTATATAACATGTCTAAGAAAATAAAAAATATTAAAAATTTTTAGCTTCAGTAATGTCTGTATTTCTTAGCATAAAATCCGATGCATTGTATAAATCACATGTATCTTTAAGCATACAAAAAAATACAAAATACATCAATTTTAGAATAATTTTATGAATTTTTTCTTTTCGATTTTCCTTCTCAAAGTTACGTTGTTATATTTCCTATATTCTATTGTAAACTTTCTTAAATTTAACCGATCAGTTACTAATCCATGTCATAAAAAAATTTTTTTGTAAATCATTACCTTCTTGCCTAAATATTTCCTTTTCGTTTTACGTTCAAAAAATTGATTGTACAGTAATAAGTTTGTATTTTGTATTAAAACGTTACAGCAAGGAAGAATTTCTTATTTCCAATATATATTTAAATACATATTTTTATGTCATTTTAAATATGGTAAAGTTTATTTAATAACATCACAGATACAATTATGTATGTACAATAATTAAAAAGGGGAACAATATTAAAACTTGAGATTCTATGAAAATTTCAATGCTTAGCATCTATTAAATCTAACAGTTTTTTTTAAATTAAGAAAATATATCAGAATGTCACTCAATGTTTTTCATATAAAGAATAGTCTTTGAATTTCCACTCTTTGATTATTCGAAGAAAGAATCTCCGCTCAATAGTCCCTCACCGCACGCTGCTATCGAAATCAGAGCACTCAAGGATTCAGTTTCAAAGAAAATATTGTTTTCGTCCAGGGATGGATTTGTTCATTATAGTAGTCAAATTTCGTCATTCATCTCTCTCAACTATTTTAATTATTCGTCAACGTACGATTTCCTTTCCCCTTTTTCACTTATATTACAAATTGTCTTCCGAGGAGGAAAGTTTGTCGAATACGTAAAGCTTGAGCTGAGCGTCGTGTCTCTGCGAAATCGAAGCAGAGTCCGGCTTGACAGTTTCAGAGGCGCAAGGTGGTTCGACGGATCGAGATAAAAGGCTGCGATTCAGCTCGGGCATCGAGGCAGTTGGATCCTTCAAGGGCACTGTCACTTCACGAAGTGAGTCTGTTGGTGAAGGGGGAAGCACCACTTTTTCTGGAGCATTCTGAATGAATATCACTCTGAAAGAAGCAATTTTATGTAATGTAATAGACATAGGGAACTTAAATCATCATTTAAAAGTCATCGGCCCACCTGCTGCGTGCCGATGGTTAAGGGACCTGTTTTTTTCATTTAGTTTCAATTTTTTTAAATATTTAAAGAACTATAACGTGTCAAAGCGATTTTTAATAATAATTATAATTAAATTAATAGTTCCATAATTGAATAAGAAAAACGGGTTCCTTCAATGGTCGGTAATGGAAGGGGGATTTGTTTGATCAAGTAGTCAATTATTTCCTTATATATTTTTCTATACATTGTAATGTTTGTAGTTATAAAAGTAATATTATAAACAGTTTTAAGCAAAAAAATAATCTATTTTGAAAATTTTTGTTTTTTAGAATAATGATAAATAAAAATAGCTAATTTCTAAAGAGATACTATACATATAAGAATAATAAATTCATTTTCGTATTACAATTTTAAAATAACAAAGGATTTTGTGTCTGAATTTTTGGATGCTCAGTGAAAGTGTTAATTGAAAAAAAATTATAAGTTTGTAAATACCTGTTAAATGCTCTCCATCGTCTGCACAGCATAATGTATGTTTTACATTGAATATACATAAAGACTAGTCCTCCTGTAGAACCTATCACAACGATAATTACTTTCATCCAGAATCCCCAGTCGACGAATCCTCTGCGAGCTTCTTCAACAGTTCTCTCTACCAATACGTATAGAGACCAAGCAACACATAACGCTGCAACTGCATGAAAAGCTACTGCACACCATAGTTTACGAACTTCGGGTGCTGACATCTCCAATTTTTCCCACTGTTAAAATTATAGAATATTATTATAAATATTTATTATCTATTTCATATTAATAAACAGTAATTTATTTTTATTGAACTAAAAGGTAATTAACGTGTTCAGCCCAACATGACCAGTATATGACTTATTAATTTTTGTAGATTTTAGATTATAAAACAAAAACTTTCATAATACAGTTTATATGAATTATGACAGCAATTATTAGAAATAATTGAAACTACAAATACTTTTGATGCTATTCCATACTGTGAAAAAATAAGGTGATTTTTCTTACAAATTAGTTGGTATGAATATGAGAATGTTATTTTAAACTATTCTGTAAATTTATTCTCCACTTATACTATTAAAATTTTAAAGTAATGAAATTGAAGTTGAAAAAATTTATATTTACCTCAGAGAATGGCTTTGTTTTAGCATGCATTATGAACGAAAATTTACATAATTCACATGCTCGTGTGTCAGATGCTTTTATCCATTGTTGAAGACAAGCCTGATGGACATAACGAAGACTGCCACTGCAGTAGCAAGGTGCCAGTAGAGGAGCATTGACCTCGCCTTCACAGTGACAGATCCTTTTCCAAAACAGACAAATTATATGCTTAATTTTTTTTCTTTGTTAATGTACCAATGTGTGGATATTAATTTTCTGATATTATATTTATTTATTATTATAATTAATTTTAACAAAAATTTTTGTAGTACTGAATTTTATGAACATTGTAACATTAATTATGTTAATGTATTCAATATTAATTATTCTTCTATTAAAAAGTTTTAATTTACTTTACTCACCGACAAATGTCATGATTGCTTGATGACAATGTGCTTACTGATGAGTGACAGTGGTCTGGAATCACTGTTACAATTGGTGCATATGTTGGTTCCTGTTGAATATTATATTTAAAATTATATTTTTATTTAACCATTATGTATATATTCTATTTGTAATTTTATAAATAGATGCAAAAAGAATTTTTATGTAAAAATTTAAAAACTATTTTCTTCATGTTTAAAAATTCAATAGATGTTGCTAAATTTGAACTTGAATTCTGAAATATACAACTGCATTTATGGCAGACTGCCAAGTATATCTTGGTAAAACTGTGATTTTCAGCAGTAATACTAGAAATATAGTAATTTACAAGTTAAGATATATATTTTAAAGTGGAACTACTAGCAATTTATTTGTTATTACTTAGTTCTTTAAGAAACTATATTGTAAATAGCAAATTATTAAGTGTTATCTTTGTCGATAGTCAGTTATCTTTTGACCTTTAAGCATAAGCCATGTGTCTTTAGTATACTTAATGCTTTAAAGTGTTCTAACGACAGAGAACAAATGCAGTGAAAAATTAGTCAGCTAAACTTTTATTTTATCAGCACATACTACACATTAATATTTAGACTTTAGTATGATCTTTCATGTGGAGTTATTTTTGTGTGACTTGGCTAAGGTCAATATGGATCATTTGTCAGTTTTATTTTAAGCATACTATGTATTTCCTCAGTTTGTTATATATTTATGTTGAATTATATGTCAAGTAAAAAAGTACCTCTTCAAAAAAACTTATGAAACATATGAATTGTGTAGTACAAGTACTGATTAGTACACCTATAAGTTATACTTATTAGTCTGAAAGTTGGTATTATTAATCCAAGTTTTAAATTCTTTTCTTCTTAATAATAAGATATTAACTTGATTCTTTTGTGGACTATAAATGCATTTTCTGAGTATATTTCAATATGATTTATTACCTTGTCACTAAGTATTGAAAAACAATTGTTCAAGTGTTACTTTGCTGTTTTGAAAAGAGTATAAAGCTGAATGGACTTAAATGAGCATCTTTTATCTCTCCCTTTGTTTTCATTGTGATTATTATGAAATTGGAGTTGGACAGTACCTTACAAAAACTAATTGTTGCTTTCTTGACAAAGCATCAAAGAATTGACCTGAGAAAAAATATTTACCCGTGGTGTCCATTCTGGAAGCTGCTGATCACCAGCAGCAGCAGCAACAGCACTAGTTGGACTGGTGCTGTTGGCGGAGCCAAGCGACTGAGATGCTTGCCAATCGGGTGGATTGACATTGATCTGGTGAACTGGCATCACTCTCTGATCGCAGGCAAACATGGAAAAACTTATTGATGAGAAAAGTGGTTGGAAAACATTTTACACGACGCTCCTTTCCGCTTTCTCTCTACTGTCATGTTTTTTCGCCTTTGCACTCTCGTCCACTTTTAGCCCAGGGGTCACGTAAGTACCGCACCTGTCACCGCAAAAACGCAGGATTTTCACTATGTCCAGTTAAGCCAACGCTCCAGCTCTCGAGAGCTTGGCGACGGCGCAAAAGCAGCGTAGCAACGACGGCGAAGACGACGACGAAACCAACTACAAAGAGGCACGCGCGACGCTCATGTCTGCGTTTGTCGCAAGTCGTCGTCGTCTTTCTCTCTCTCTCTTTCTGTGTCCCTCTCTGTCTCTCTCACTCTCTGTCTCTCCCTGTCTTTCTCGGCGCTCGGCTCGAAATTGAAATTCAAATGGTTGGCGATGCCTTAGTCATCGCGCTGCATCGAGCATCTAAATTAATTAGCGACGGACTTTGTCGTCGCGCGGGCATAGTGCTAGCCTTGACGGCCGACTCGTCTTCCCGGATTAGCTAGAGCGAGAGCTTAGCACGAGTCGAGGGACTTGGAGTAGCACTGCGCAATCAGCAGGCACTCGGCAGCGTCGTCGTCGTCGCAGCAGCTGTGCATCAGCTGCACCAGCGGTGATACATCCGCGGCTGCTTCTTCTAAGGACGAGGAGGACGGATCGCTGCCGGACTGGGACCGTTCAGACGAGGACGAGCAGCGCTGAAGCTTTGGCGACACGCACATGACACGAGCTGTCGGGCGCTTCCCCTCAAATCTCTCGTCCCTTGCTGAGCGCGCTGCACAAAGGCTGCCAGGGCTGACAGCTACTATGTTTACACTCGGCACGCACTCCCCGCCTGGTTTATCGCACGCAGTCAATCTCCACTCTCCACTCTCTTAAGACTTATCGACGCTGCACTGCTGCTCCATTGCCGAATGACAGAGAAGCGTCACGCGCGGACGCGACTATACCTACGCGGGACGGCGAAAGAGTAAACAGAACAGATGTAGAGATTTATCGCACGCAAGGATTTTGACACTTTTTAGCGCCTTTGTGCTCTGTGGGGCCAGGGGCCTTCGCGCTCCCTCTCTCTCCGTCTCGCACAAGGCAGCACGGCGGCAGCTCAACTGCGAGAGTGCGCGCGTACGTGCGAACATAGGTGTGTATATATATATACTTATATATAGGTACACACACACATATATATATGTCTCAAAGTCTCAATGCCCGACGGTCGACTACGGTTCGACGGACTTGACGCTCTCGCGGCGTCGGTTTGGCGATAATATATACTTATTTCGACTGTATCGTATGTGCCGCACGGCGCGCAGGAGCGCAAAAGCAGAAATCGAGCTAGACAATTCTCTTGTCTCGGGGATTCTCCTAAGCTCTACTTAAGTATGTGCTATGTCTCAGCGCTTATAAGTAACTACCCAGTCCCGGAACCCGGAACGGAAGCGCTCGCAGAGTGCAGGCACTGCATGAGGCTCTATTTTGTATGCGCGTGTGTCGCTCGCGCGCGCACGCGGAGCTTTCCGCTGGCGAGCAGCTGCCCAGAGCCGTCAGCCGAGCGACTGTCTTGCGTGCCAAGTACTTAAGTACCTAGTCGCGCGCCTGTTTGGATCTGGTGCTGTACCCAAGCTAAGCCTGTATACTTAGTCGCCGCCCGCCGCAGCTGTGCGCGCACGCACGACTCTTCGCACTATGCGCGTCCGCGCTTCGCCACCGTGCCGGTCACGTGACGCTGTCGCGCTGACGCCTGGCTGCGTGTTGTTTTTTGTGTGTATCATTATCCTATACCCACAACCTACGTGCAGCTCTTGGCATTTAAATCTTAAGTCGCGCCTCCACTAGCTTCTTGAGTACATTTAAAAAGCACCTGTTAGCCTTTCCGGGCTCTCAAACGATCGACTTGTAAGCTTGCACCGCCGTACACATGATTTCAAGCACACGAGGATATCAAATAAACTTGTTTTTCAGAAATAAATAAAATTAAACTAATCTTTAGAAGAGTGCCGGTGGAATATCTGCTTTATGCCTGTTCTTTATACTTTATTGCTAAATGACCTTATTGTGTCGAAAGACATAATAAAATTGATAGTATGAATGCAAGACCACACTTACCTATTCGACGAGTTTATAATAACGATAATTAGCATTTAAATTTATGAAAAATTGTTCAATGTTTAATCCAAAGATCTGTATTTATAGCACTACTTTAAGGCGATGTGAAGTCAATTTCATTATTTAATAAATAAACATTCGAACGTTTATTTGGAAAAACAATTCTTTCAGGCGCTCCGTGTATGTAAATACTATGCTCAGATTTTTTTTTGTGCGATTCTATCAGCCTTTCCATGAGATACGCCCGGTTCAAAACTGACAAAATTCTAAAAATACAGTTTCCTTCTTATCGTCATTGCGGTTTTTATCTAATTAAACAAGTTCTGAGTCGATTTTTGGAAAAACAGGTCTTTTAGGCGCTCCGTATATGTAAATACTATACTCAATTTCTTTTTTAGTAATTTTATTATTATTTGCAAAGATATGGACATTCTAAAATTATGTCGGTATGCACAATTTTACATGAATGTTAATTAGTACACCTGTATGAGTAATATGAACTTGTAAATAAAAATTTGTTGATGGGTATACACCTAATAGACCTACAGGCCCATCCCGTGCATACAAAAAAATTGAGAACACGGTCCATTGAGTTACAATAGCGTATTCTTCCTGCCAATGATAACATCATTTTTTTGAATGCCTGAAAAGGACCTCCTTCAAACATAATTCATTTTATCAGCAGGAGACACACATACATTATAAAAAAAAAGAAAAAAGCTATAGAGAATGCGAGCTTTTATTTGCTTTTTACAGAATAAAAAAGATTGATACCTTCAAAAGATAGATACATTTAATGATCAGCGGAAAATACACAAACTACAATAAAACTCAAAGGAATACTAGTGTTTCTTTGCTCAACTTTGATCTTACCTAGCTTTTGAAGGAAGTAGCTTATTCTTCATTTTATGAAAAATAAATTGAAGCTTTACTTTAGGCACTTAAAAAAAAAGTTATTGTTGATAAAGTGTTTGCCACTCGATCGACCCGTGTCCACGAATTTTGGATAATTAGGGTGGACCAAAGAACCAAAATATCCTGGTTATTTGCCAGCGTGCCACTCAAAAAAATTTTATACATTTTCAGACAGAAATCCATTACTGAATTCAAATTTTTTATGGTTCTACTATAGGTATACGAGGCTTCGGCCAATTAGCGAAGCCGAGAAGTAAGAAAAAAAAACAATAAAAATAGGAAATTTAAGTTTGTTTATTCGTATTTTTTTTTTAAATGAAACATTACGATACTAGTGGAATAAGTCGTACTTTACGGCACGGCGTGTATATAAGCGCCCGGGCGTAGCAAGTGCTATAAAGAACGACTCTGATACGTGTATCTTACATTATTTAATAGCACATGCACACATCTGCCATGTCACGCCTATCTGTGCCATTAGCAGTCCATTTTTGCACCGTGCAGTATCGTCCGAGCGATAGCGAGGGTCGCCGAGAGTGAAAGTGGTACTTTCGGCCAGGGTTGCGAGTC